>CM019822.1:140131273-140429583 GCA_009763385.1 Coix lacryma-jobi var. lacryma-jobi | reverse complement strand
AATTCACATCATTTGTTGCGGCTCTCCACGCACTAATCTCTGATACATACATCCTTAAATCATGCAAGTTGTCCTCAGACTCACAGGTGTAACAGTACTTGTAGTTCGTCTCATCTGAAACTCGGTAACTGGTCATTGAACGTAGCATTTCTACAAACTTACAAAGCATAGCTCGTGGAACGTGTCCCCTCTAACATGACCATAACTTTACATGGGCTTTTCCTAAACCTAACCACCATGAAACAGGGCCTCGAAGCTAACAGCAGCAAGAGAGGCCCCTAAATATGTATATCTGTATGATATATAACAATTATATATATATATTCTCATATAGAACAATAGCAGGTACCAATGGAATAAATAGAATCTTCACCGCCCTTCCTCAGCCCTTAGATGCCGATACACTTTGCCCACTTGAACAGCTGCATGAAATCTTTCCGGCAATCGGTAGGGTTCCAATGTCGCAGGATCCACCTCAAGGGATCTGGGATCTGTCCAAATGTACACACCACGCTCCTGTTTGCTGCCTGGCACCGTGTTGTCAAGGATCAATGCAACAAGGAGAGCCACCACAACGTTGATGGATAGGAGCGCATTCACCGCATTAATTCAGCTGCAGGGCAATTTAGACTGTCAGTAATTTTGATTGATGTAAAAGATATTCTAGCTGCACAGGCGAGAGGAGGGAGAGAGAGCTCAACCCACTGCGGCTGTGGAACTGGTCCACTTGACGCTGCGGCGGCATATGGAAGAAGATAGCTTGGCAAGATAAGATGGATGGGCTGGGTTCATACTGCTGAAAGTATGCAGGGATTGACAGGGAGATGAATAGGGTAAACCCAACTATTATCATGTTCCTGGAGCTGGCTGCTTGGGTGTATCGCAATGTGGAAACGAGCCGAGTGCAATAATTAGCGCCCAGGTGAAGCACAGAACAGAGGCGGCCAAGGCAAGAGGTATAGAGGCCAGGAGAGCTCCGATTTTACCTACAGCCAAGAAACTCAGTTTTAGGAAGTCCACACCTAATAAAAAATTGATGAGAAATAATTGCAATAGAAGTGTCACATCATACCAAAGAAGGAGAAGATGACCAAACACGGCTGCCCCAAGCTGCAAAGCCCTTCTGCTGGCCATTTGGTTGTTTCAAGGGTGTGTATGTTCTCTGTTAATGTTGTTGACCCTGTACCTGTACCCCACACTCCAGCAATAAAAGTTGAAATCCCTTCAAGCCCAATTCCTCTGCTGACAACACCCCGTGTTGGTGGACTTAAATTACCAGCAGCGATGCAGCATGGTACGATGAAAGCTGCACATGCACCAACATGTCAATGCATGCTAGCCATCAAGCATTCTAACTTCCAAAGTATTATTTTTTACAGTTGCTGATGAGTGTCTGTTCTACTGATAGAAACTACTCACCGAATCAACTGAAGCAACCAGTGAAACTATTATCATGATTATACCCGTCTTAAAATGAAATGTTGGAGGGCCCCATTGGAATGGATAGGGAACCCTCACCCAGGCAGCAGTTTTCCATGCAGTAGAAACATCAGTACGGCACCGTCTCATGGTTTCTAAATGCCTTCTGCATGAATCCATAATATGTTGGAACTGGGTATATTGGAGCTGCAGCCTTTGAAGTTATATGCTCCACCAGCAGTTAGGAAGAATGCATATGCCATACAATTGCAACACTGAGGGGCACCTGCCAATATATCCCAGTGCAGTCAGCACACAACCAATTACTCACAAAAATGGGTGGTGTAAAGGGGATGATATTAAAAGTACCGCATAGACAGGAAGATATGATTGCCAAACAGGGATATTTTTCTCATGTTACTGAAATGGATAAGTACATTAATCAGTAAGATATGGAGCAATACAAGTCAGGGGGCGGGGATGCCTAGTGACAATGATTAACACAGAGAGGTATTAAGAAAACAGGCAAGGAAACAAAATGGAAAGATATGATCGAATTTTGTTCATCAAAAGAAAGATGCAAGGATATACCAGAGTGCACAGAAGAACCAACAGAATGAGGGGCATGCTGATTTCTACACAGCTGCCAGCCTGAGGGAAACCATAACTAAAAAATGCCAAACCCACTGGCAGCATAGTTGGTGCCACCACTACCGGATTTATTAACCTGTAAAGGCACAGTTAGGCGTTAAACGTATCCCATTTCTGTGGGTGTAGAGTTAAGCATGCGAATTTCTTGACATACCTCAGAAAGAAACAGTGACATAAGACCGGTGTATCCTAATATTATCTGGAATACTGAGCCAATAAGTATAGCCCCCTGCAATCCCTCATTATGTGCTTGAATTCTGCCATATCATATAAATCAAATTTAAATTAACTGAGACCTGTTTGTGTTAAAAAAAAAAGTGAAAAGCTCACATAACCTACAAAGCTAAATCCTGATGATAGGTTTGACCTAGTGATGAATGTCAAACAGTTAAAGCATAGTTCAATGCAAGCACAGGTCATTCAACACATAACCTCTTTATATAGAAGTAGAGAAGGAAATATCAACAGAATTCAATCGACATCAACACTGAACTGCTGCCCTACTGTGAGAGACAATGGTTCATGGGTATTTGATGGTCTAGATACACATGAGGTGCACCCCGACAATAGATAAGGACAGGAAAATTTAGCCGCCAATTGATTCAGTTCAAGGGTACAAAAATGCTTGGAACCAGTGTCAAATTTACCAATTTGGCCACAGCACATATACTTTGTGAAAGAACTCTTTTGTTTAATTCCTTCAGATATATCAGGTCAATTTGCAAAAATTTATAAGAATTACTATCAATTTCTAAGGTCAGACACCAAAGCATCTTAAGTTCCATTTTCTGCACTCTGCACCATAATCTAAACAGCTGGTACATGAAAAGAATGAGATTGCCCCAGGAATCCTCCTAGTAATTTGTCTGCAATCTCCCCTTTCCAAACAGCACCAATTTGGATCCTAATGTACATCCAATGATAAGTTGCGCTTGACACACTACTTGATGTCACGCCATTTGAATCTCTCAGAAATCCCATATGATGCAGGATAAAAGGTGCAGGTAAAGTAGAAGGGGCTCTAGGATGAATCATACATTGTCACTAAGATTTCTGAATCCTCAGAGTTCGCAATTACCAACGCTGGAGCCAAATATACAAAGAGCTGCCTTGAATCAGTGGAAGCCGAGAACCCAAAAAAGTATGTAGTATTGTAGTAAGACCAGAGACTAATAACATGGTGGAGATGACTGTTGCAGTATCCTCCTGCCACATTAAAGGAATTTATTATTTGACGGTGCCTTCAATGTAAATAAGTGCAATTAAGAAATGAAGGAAAAGCTTCATACATCAGAACCACCCATTGTAGGTACCAGTATCAAAGGAACAAAGACAAGTGAGCCAGCTATTGACAGGTAATGTTGTATACCATAGAATATGAGGGGCGCTGCAATTGGAAAAAAGGAAATATGTCAATAGTTATCACAGAAGTTATAATTGGAGACATCAAAATCTATCAAAAAGTGAAAGAAACACGTATCAAATATAGATAATCATTTTCCTTAGTTGATAAATACGGAAGCATTCCTACCAATCTTTTCCCTCACAAATGGGATCCTTACAACAAGGAATGGATTCTCTCAACCACTACATTAACCAATGATCAACACATGCTGCTCCTACAAAAGTGTGATGTCTATTTCATCCTTTGCCAAAATAAAGTGATGCAAAGTTATCAGCAAACCTAAGATGTGTTTTAGATCCTAGACCCTGAATAAATCAGGCAGGGATAGGATGACAGCTAAAAGGACTCCACACCAAAAGCCTTAGTTCTTTTGTTTCCTACCAGGACTCAAAAGATGGCAGATGATGCTACAGGAATATGAGATATAAATCCTGTTATTACTATCTCTATGCTAACACCAGATTGGAGATTGTTTACTAGACTTTTGATATCTAGGGGACATCAACAGATCAATAAAATAGTTGGCCTCCTTCCAATGTTTCAACATATCTACAGCTATTTCAACAATTCAAGTAGTATCAGGTAAATGCAGTGAGTGTCAATATGTGGCAATGCATCCATGATACGATCTAAAAGATAAAGAATGGAAACGTTATGCATAGCCAAACAATAGAATGCACATTTTAAATTATTGATTTCCATGTTCTTATACTCAGAAATGCTTTTCAAACTATTATTGCTCTATAAGAAATGACCGGTTTACTCAATTCACACTACAGATCTCGTTCCATTTCAGCCTTTTTTTTTCGTTACTCACCAGTGGAAACCAGTGACATTGACAATGATTTGACCAAAACTGACTTTGACGAGTAGGAAATAATTGGACACAAACTGAAGTATACTAAGTATGATGACTATCACTATCAGGAGGACTATTAATTACTCCTAGAACATCGCTATCATCAAGACTCGACCAGCCAAAAAATCGTCTGCACAAAATGCAGGTTGCAATTCAAGCAATACAAGCTTGAGAGCAGGCGAACTCACCCCACCCGGGGTTGTCGGTTACACCGCAACGGAGTCCCGACGCCTCGTACAGGGGGCCGTCTCGGCCGCGGCAGCGTCGGCAGCTCCCTCATCCTCCTCGTTCGCCCACTGTTCCTGGTAGTACGCAGCCAGCTCGGCGTCCCTCTCCTCCTTCCTTCTTCCTCTTGGCCTCGGCCTCCTCCGCTTCCGCTTCGCCTCCGCCTCCTCGGCCTTCTTCCTCGCCTCCGCGTCCGCGAGCGCTCCGTTCCCGTTCCGGCCCGCATTGGCCGGCGCCTGATCCCTCTCGACGCCGCGCGCCCCTTCTCCTGGCGTCCCGCGCGCGCGCCCCTCCCCGCGTCCGGCCGCCGCCGACGCGGCGCCGCTTCCTCGCGGCCGAAGCCCGGCGGGATCTCGAGCTCGCCGCGGAGGTCGATGATTGGTCGGCGCGGGCGGCCCCTGCGGCCGCCGCGTCCGCGGCCAGGCGCGGTCCCGCGCTCCAGGTCCAGCGACGGCGCGGGATCGAGGTCGTCCTCGGCGACCGGGTCGGGGTTCCGCTCCCGCTCCCGCTCCCGCTCCGCTCTCGCTCCGGCGGCGGGCGGCGCGAGGAGGCGGGGGAGGCGGCGGCGGCGCGGCGGAGGAGGCGAAGGAGGAGTTGGACTCCCCCGAGAAGAAGGCCGAGGGGTGGAAGCCCGTGCGGCGCGCCCAGGAGCGCAGCTCCCGCGGGTTGTGGTCTCGGTTGTTGCCCATGAACGGCGGCACCCGGTCGCCGTCGTCGCCTCCTGCATCACCGCCTCCGCCTGCGCCTGCGCCCCGCGGCCCGTGGTCCGCCGCGAGCTCGGCATCGCCGCCAACGCCGCCGCGCTGCGCGCTCGAGGGAGCAGCGGAGTGCAGTAGACAGTAGTGGTGTGGAAGCGAAGCGAAGGCAGCTAGCTACCCAGTACCCACCCGTACAAGAGTGAGAGGAGAGAGAGAGTGAGAGGCAGGTACCACGTCGCTTTTACAAAGCGGCCGTTGGGGGCGAAAGGTAGAGGCGAAACGTCGAACCTGTCACCGACGTGTGGGCCCTATATGTACGGCATACGCTGGGCCCAGCGGCAGGGAGTGGTGGCAGTTGGTGCGGCGCGTGCAGGTTTTTCCGGGTGGGTGCAGGGCGTGGGGTGTCGCGTCGCGTCGTGGCGGAGAGTTCTCGCTGCGTTTGCGGAGATTTCCAAGCAGCATACTATACTCCGTACTCGTAGTAGATTAACAACGGATTAAAGAACTACGCGAGGTTCTAATCAGCACTAATCACAGGCATGAGATTAATTAATACTAGAATTAGGTTCACTAATCACTTCCCTAGGGCTGGTTAATCAAAGTTGTCGAAGGACAGCAAAGGGCGGCCCATGCCGACGATTCCTGCTGCTAATCACCGATGTCAGGTTCACTAATCACTGACCAGGACCGTGTCAGGTGGGCTCGATCATCAGCGGCCTGAGGACAGGTGGAGCAGTTTCTTTCCTACGAAGCGTCACTGGTCAGTGACGGCTGTCATCACTCAGCACCGTGAGATCAGCGTAGATGTGGATGTGGATGCGGCGGCCATGTGGTCGTTGTCTGCACATACGCGGAGCTGCGTCACCAGCCTGTCGGTTGGGTTGGGCGAGGGCGACGACGTCGTCGTTGCACTTGCACCAGAGGCCCGCCCAGAGGGCAGAGGCCATCCACCGTAAGCATCGAGGCTTAATTTTAGCCATGTCATATCAAATAATTTACTCTATAAAAATAGATTAATTACAAAACTAATTATACTATCGTATAATAATTAACAAAACAAATTTATTAAGTTAATTAATCTATCATTAGTAAATATCTACTGTAGCACAACATTGTCGAATTATGGACTAGTTAAGCTTAATAGATTCGTCTTGTGAATTAGCCTCCACGCATAAATAAATTAAATTTGTAAAGTCGATTTTTAATGGACTAAATTAAGACCGCAATATCTGATGTGATAAAGCTAAAATTTTAGTCGAGAAAAAACAAACACCCATCGATCACTACAGCCTTTTTGCTATGGTAGGTGTACTGAGTGAGATATATATGTAGTCGTTTGTGGGATATAGATTGTTACTGTTTCAGCAATTAAGGTCCGGTGAGCATGAGGCTTAGCGTCAACCAACACTACTATTTGTGGTACCTAATACTTCCTCAGCCCATAAAAAATGTAACTATAAAATTTGTGAAATTAGCTTAACTTTGATCAGAATTATAGTAAATATTATTAACAATTATGTCTCCAACTATATTTAGTATGTCAACATATTTTATAGCTAATTTGTGGTGCCTATATTGTAAATATTAATATTTTTAATATGGAACGTATGCTATGCAAACTAGACTCATGTGCAAACTATGCAAACTTTAATCAAGACCACAAGAATCTAATCTAATGACTGGTAATTTTAGCACTCAAACCCCTCGGTTTGAGTGCTAAAATTATCAGTCATTAGATTAGATTCTTATGGTCTTGATTAAAGTTTGCATAGTTTGCACATAAGTCTAGTTTGCATAGCATACGTTCCCTTTTAATATAACTTTGATCAAACTTTAAATCGTTTGACTTCTTAAAAGATGAGAATTATATTTTTTTAAAACGTAACGTAACCAATAAACAAGTTAGTTGATAGATGAATAGATATTATACACATACACTACCTAGCTCTTGCTCGCTCGTCTAAGCATGCATGTACTTTTTTTAATATTATTTTGTATATGGATGGAACATGAGAATATGGGAAAAAAATATGGTAGGCACCATTCCTATACGAATCATGTGCGGACTGTATGACTGTAGCGTGAGTCTATTTTAATTTTTTCCCCTCCCATGTTGGTTACGGCCCGCTTGCCATACACTCAATCCCATATAATGCTTCGTGCGGATGGTCCTCACCAGATTTGTTTCCAGAATATGGAATCTAGTGGAAAAAATTGTTAGATATGGTTCATCGGAACATATCCGGAGGACTAGTGCTCCATTGCATCTATCTTTTTTCGGAGTGTCCATGCGTCAATAACTTTTGGTCTTTTGCATGGCGATTCTCTTTACACGCAATTTACATGGATGATGGATAGTCCTTCTGGGTTACTCCTTCCGTTTCAGAATAAGTGTCGTTCTCGCTTCCCGAGAAAACACTACCGTTAATTATAATTAAAATATATTAATTTTATATTAAGTGATTAGTATCATCGGAAAGATCTTAAGTCGAGTTTTAACAAAATTATTTGGAGATATAAATATTGCATATATTTTTTACAAATTGAGTCAAACTTGTGGCACGAAAGTCCAGAACCACACTTATTTCGAATGGAGGGAGTAGTTCGTGCGTCCCTATATCTGATTGTAATGATAAGTCAATAAGAGCAGAGCTTGCTACCATGCACACAGAAATGACCTTTCTACCGCCGCCCGCCGCCACCGTCGCCTCCATCTTCACCGTTGGTCCCCCTCCCTCCCCCTTCGGTATCTCGCCGGAGGCCGGAGGGATTGGGGATCCATCGTTTTAATAAGTTTCTAATAGATTGAGTCATCTAGAGTTAGAGTTTCTCCATGCCAAGGATGTTGGTATTGGAGGTGTTTTTCTCCTCCTCCTTCTCGGCGACGGCGAGGAGGAGGAGGTAGGGTGTATCTGGTCTCTCCATGGTGGCTCTGTTGAAGATGAGGGCGACAACTTCGGCGTCAACATCTACATCGACAAGACAACATGAAGACTTTTGTTTCCGGGCTTCGGCATCAAGACGGAGATGATGTCGCCGCCATGGAATAATTTTCTCGGTCCCTTCTTCGTTTTGTTGTTGTGTTAGATCTGGCCACGATGAAGGACTAGGGAGAATAATTTTCAGATCAGTCTTCCTCATTTTCAGTGGCAGAAAGAAGAAGAAGGAAGACACAAGGAAGAAGAAGTTTCTCAACTCCGCCTGCAGGAATGATTTAGGCCGTCCGTTGGGCATCTGCTCTCAGGCCGAAAACAATTGTTGCCGAGCTTTTGACTGTGCGGTCATTTATACAAAGCGTCAAACAGGTTTGAATTTGAGAGTTTGAGCCTTTCACAGCGTGGGCATGATATAGATGAGAATCAGTTTCTGGATACATGTTTTTTCCAGAGTACCTGTAATACGATGATGTACCAGCTATAATTTAATACAATTCTTCTTTCGTCTCAAAAAAAAAATGACCTTTTCTTGGCAAAAGATAAAGTTTCGAAAGACCCCACATGTCAGTATGTCACTTATTAAATTTCACCCCTGCTTCCCAAGGCTCACCTTAAGCTAATAGTAGAACGTAACCCTTTTTTCAAGCATACAGTAATATCCCAATATTTTATAGAGCCTCCATCAAAGGAATCACCTAGGCGTGGCTCATCAGTCTTTATTGTCAGCAATATTTTCTTCATGATGACTTTACAAATAAGTATGCATTTTTCTATCTATTAGTCGCCTGTTTTTTTTTTAAGTTTGCTCAGGTGATGTATCAGCCATTGATTGTTTTATAATTCAACACCTAGATGAATCTAAGTTAGGGAGTGTTTGGTTCTGCCGACTAATTTTTGGCCTCTGTCATATCGAATGTTTGGACAGATGGAGACGTTTACAAGACGAATCTATTAACCTTAATTGGCTCATGATAAATATATGCTAATGATGAATTAGACTTAATAGATTCGTCTCGCAAATTAATCTTCATCTGTGCAATTGGTTTGTAATTAGTTTTTTCTTTCATACTCCAAATTAGTGTCTAAACATTCGATCTGACAGAGACTAAACTTTAGTCCTTGTAATCAAACACTCTAGAGAATTATTAGATGTTGAAAGTTCAGCTTACCAAACAATAAGATAAAAATTTGTCACTTAACTAATCATAATCAATCACATATAATTCACTAACCCAAACACTCTTCGGGACATGTTCTAAAATAGCACTGTACTAGTATGCTGATGAGATCATGAGACTGTCCGCACTCATCCATCCTCTGTATCTTTCTCTATACGTCCTAGTCAGCAAGATTCATTCCTCTATACTCATTTTTGCTGCATTCATCCATCCTCTATCCATTGTAGACTTATTTATCACTTTATCTAAATATATTCATGAGAGATCTAGTTTTGAAGAATTAATTGCAACGAATTCAATGGTGCAATCGGAATTTAATTTGGATTTTTGGTTTGTGAGATATATGATTTTTTTACTTCTTTAAAATAGTGGGGCCCATGGTTCCATCATGGTCATCCAGTCTCTCTCCTTCTCCATGTCTGTTTTCTGCGTGTAGCGTATCTCCTCCAATACGTGAAGAATAACAGACAGAGATTGCATTGCCTATCATTTACCGGACCGGCTGGAGCTCTTTCGTCCGCTACCTGCTCCTTGAGGACGTCCGTAGCGTATGGGCTGCGGATAGTCTCAGACGCCTCTTCCCCCCTATCCGGCATGTGGACATGTGGGCCTGGAGTCCTGGACCCCGGACCCGGACAGCTGCTAGCTAGCTGCGTCGTGTGCTCGGCCGACGGCAGGTCGCTACGAGACAAGGGCCTTGTTCGCTTTTGGACCATCATGGTCCAGCCCTTTGGAAAGCGGCTCGTGCTGACTTGCGTGCTGCCTTTTACAAAGAGCAGCGCAGGATCTGATGCCTGCTCGAGTAGATTATTATTTCTGCTGTTCGTTTGGTTGTTTTTATAGTTGATTTTGACTATTTTAACAGTATTTTATGAGAGAAAATAAGTCAAAGTATGACCGTTGGACAAACAAATTACTCCAGGATAATTTTATGAGTATCTCAGGATAATAGTAGTACAGGACCCAGGAGTACGCTGTCCAGTGTCCAGTGAAATGGGATCCTGGAACTTGCATAGGAATGTTCAGGAAACGGACTATGACTTCGTTCGTTTGAACTTATTTACAACTAATTTTAGCTGTTTTTGATAGTGTATAAGTTTAAGCGAACATACGTACTATGAGATGGTACGTTAGACACTCAAGATTTTTTTGGTACAGAATCCAAACAACTCAATTCAACAAACTCATTGGAGATGGTGTGAACCTTGGTAGAGGTAGGAGTAACCTCAACATCAAGGTGCACACGCCAACTTCCAAAAACAAGAAGACACACCGAATGCGCATATCCCGCCATCAGGAGATTCAAGACAAAAATGAAGAACTGATACACTAGCATTGGCAATCAGCAGTAACCTTTACTGTCGCAGTAATAACAGCTGGCTATATATATACACAATACAATTGCACGGCAACTCAGACCAGCAGCAAAATTCTGTCAGCACTAACAAGCCAAAAGTTCAGGATGCGGCTGCGATGTGCTTTTAGGGCTTAGACGGGAGAAGCTCAGCTGCACACAACATCAGAATAAAAGGCTATCGTCCTCCGCTGGCAGTCCTGCACCGCCAGTAGCTCCACGTCGAACACTTCGAACTGCTTCGCACTGAAGAACGTCGAAGGCCCAACCTTGAGCAGATGCAATGGAGATGTCAGAAACAGTGTACCATGATGATAGTACTATTTGTAGTAGATCTAAAACACAAATAATCTGAGAGAAACTTTTATTAAAAAAATCTGAGAAAAACTTCAATAGGAGGTACACCCGCACATTTTCAAGTAGTTTTAGGTGGGGACAATATTCTTGTTTTAATGTCTACAATCTCGTCTTGTATGTTGAGGCTCACATGGCACAATGGTCTGGGTAATTTTCACATTATTTGGTGTTTTTCCTTTTTCTTTTTCTTTTGCGGTAGAAACCTTTTAACAAGTGACCTTTTACTTACCATTTCAGTAAGGTTCTTTCCATAATGTTGCCAAATGAAAAAAGATACAGTAAGAATAGAAAAATGTCAAAACGATCCATATATGCAGGCAACTCATGTATTTATTCATGTTTCTCGTCTCTACACAAGAAGTTAAGGCCTCAGATCTTATCACACATGCTTTTTTACGTGATATATTGTTAAATGGATATTTATGTCAGGAAAAGGATGCATCGTGAAGTACAAAGGGATTACAAAGGAACTACTACCTCTGATCCCATAAATATAAGTCAGTTTAGCTTTGCCCTAAGTCAAACCTACTTGGCTTAACCATCAATTACTAAAAAATCATATAAATTGACAACATGGTGTCGAAGTTACTAGACGCATCGTGAAGCATGCTTTCATGATATGTACCTCTTTTTATTTGAAATAATATATTTTTGGAGATATTGTTAGTCGAAGTGTGATATTGGAGACCATGTTGATGTCTTATCGGACTTATATTTGAGATTAGAAGGAGTACATAAGTTCAAGTCTACTACGCAAAAGAAGACAGTAACTTACAGGAGGACCAAGCTCTGGAGGGATTATCATTCTTCTCTTACCACCTGGTTTCATGTCCCGTATGCCTTCTTCAAAACCTGAAGTATCAACATCTAAAATGAGATGTGATCTATTACAAATTCACATCGCACCAAATTCATCTGAGGAACATTTCAATTTTCAAGTTGGATTTACAAAAGCAGCTCCATCAAGCACTAAGAATACTGGTAGTTGCATCAGGGGCCCAGGGAAAAAAACTATTGAGACAGTGAATACTTTCCTGGAACTAGAGTTCCATTCCCTAACCGAATTTTTGCTGGGGAACCCTGAATATAGGTGCTATCTATTCTTCGTCCTGCTTCATTGTAGCCCACATAATGGAATATAATCTGTAGATGAACTGAAGAAAGTCAGTATCATGCAAAAAGTAAGCATGCTACAAACATAAACGGAAAGAACTAAAACATATCAGTAACATATTTTGCAGCAATGTAGAGTGATTTCTTAGTTCTAAATTTCTAATAGTTATAGCAAACACCAAACTGGATACTTAGACCATCCTTAAGCAACACATAGATAAATAACTAACTAGGCCAAACATAACAATTAGTAACTAATGACAGTGAAAATAGACCAAATCGATCTTTTTGACACATCTTCAAACAAACCATATTAGATATTAGACAAATAAATGATTTTATTCATATCAGGCACACATGCAGAAGAAAATAAAACCATTGCTTTGGAGGAAGAACCTGCTGACCATCCTTTGGAGAGTCACCTGTACCAACTTTAATGTCCTCATACATTAGTCCCGAGTCCCGTGTAATGTAGTTGTCCGTTGTCACTACTTTGACCTGGAAACCTGAAATGCATTAAATGCCATATGGTTAAACTTTACAGTTCTATTCAGTTTGAAGCTAGAAGGAAATGTTCCCATGAGAGTTCATTGATGAAGGTTATTCTCAGACAAACAAATGTATCAACAAAGTCACTAAAGGCATTGTATTGCACTATCATTCCTACAAGCAAACATTATGTGGGACTTAAGAGAGAAAATAATACACTCATAAAGTTTTCCAGAATCAAATGTCCTGTGCCACTACAGAAAATTTGATCTGCACTTACAATTCTTTAGTTTTTTTTCGAAGAATGATGCACTTGCTAACAAAAACTATGTTGCAGTGTTGCCCTTGACAAAAATAGTTGTAATTGTATTTTTTCTTTCAATATTCAGACAGCAAGATAGCATTCTTGTCAATTTACAGTGGTACAGATACTATGCCCGTGTCATTTTTCACATTGTTCATAAACTGAAAGATAAAACTAGGGAATATCAAAGGTGACACCGTAAATTACAAAACCATATAATCTTGGGCAATGCAGTATTCTCAAATTCTCTTGTGACTCATAAATTGATATAAGCAACATCCAAGATGTCACATGTATGAGAAACAACTTCTACACCACATGATTGCAAACTTTGTTTTGATAGTAGACAATTTGATGCTTGTTTGCTTGCATACTTTTAGTTTTCCCTAGAATTACACCCAATCCATCTAGAAAATATATAATCACATCCAATCAAGAAAAGTGAGTTGTAAATGGTATCTGATAGAAACTGTGATAGTAACAACAGATTATGAAGAATATGACACATTTTGTGGACCATAACTTGTAAGACAAGATCAGTAATACGATTATTCACCTTCTCTGATGAAGTTTGGGAAATCGTCAGGAGCACGGTTGGCTTCCTGAATCTTCTTATTCTGCTGAAGCAGCCGCCTTTCGTCATAAGGGTTCATGGTTTTACTCTTCCCATAGGCCGAGAACGCCATTGACAGCGCCGGCGAAGCCAGAAGCAAAGAAAAGGCAGCTCGCCTCCGGATCCTCCTCTGTACCACGTCTTTCTCCTCGCCGCTCAAGATACTGGAGTTTTTGCACAGCAGGAGTCTCCATTCAGGATACCATTGTACAAACTAACAGCACTGTAATCCTTGATTAAAAAGAAAACGGAGTGTGCAGTGCAAGTCGCTCAAAATGTCAAGACCAAATGAACGCTCTACGATGGCGTGTGCCAAGAACACCACTTCACTTCACCAAACAAGGAGGTTATCAATGAAATAACTGCGCAACAGCGACACAAATGGCGCATTTCCAATGAATGAAAGGGCCTATACCATACTACTCCCTTCTCCTTCCTCCTTGCACCCGCGGACGCCGCCGTCATGCACGGAGGTCGAGCGGCCAGCCCTGCGATAGTCGCAAGCACAGGCAGGAGGAACCCACAATCAATAAACTGGGGGCGGTGCGAGAAAACTGAGGAGCGAACACGACCGTGTGCGTCTAGGCATGCAATCTCGCCAGCAAAGAGGAGGAGGAGGCCTCACGGTTGCAGGAGGAGAGCGCGGAGCAGGAGGAGGGCGTCGGCTCCATTTCCTCTCCTCCCCCCGAAATGGCGCGCCTCGCCTCTGTGTCTCCTCTCTCCTGTGCTCGCAGTTCTTCCGTCCTGGCTCCTGCGAAGGGGATAAGCTGATCGGCGGCGGGTTTGGTTTGGGTTTTGGGTTTTGGCCTCTTGGGTCCGCGTCCGCTCCCAGCGAATCCGTTCCGTTCCGACTCCGGGCGCTCGGCGCACGGGCCGAGGTGGACCGCGCCCAGCCGCACGCTGAGGCTGCGGACGGCATGTCGGGAGGGCCTACGCGTCAGTGAGCCAAGCGCGCCTCCGTTGCATCTGCTGCTGGGCCCCGCGCCTCGTCACCATAGGCCATTCTCCTTGCTCCGTCCCCGCCGCAGCCGCCGAGACGCGAAGCGCGAGCGGGAGGAGACCATGTCGCGGTGGCGCGCCGCCGCATCCAGCATCTCTGCCGCCGCCGCCGCCGCCGCCGCGTCCCGCAACTCTGCGGCGGAGGCCCGTGTCCTCTCCAGGGCCTTGGCGAAGGCTCCCTCGCCGCCTCCGCTTCCTCTCCAAACCCTCTCGAGAACCTTCGCCAAGTCCGCTGCCGCTACCGCCACGGCCACGGCCACGTCGCCCGGCCCTGGCGCCTCCCCCCCGCCCGCCGGGCCGAGGCCCGAGGTACCGCCGCTCTCCCATCTCGCGCACGCCACTTGGGCTCTCTGTTTGCACCGTGTGATCTCGATGGTTAGGGCGAGCTGGCTGAGTGGTTGTTTTGAGTAGCTACTGGGATTTGGCGATGGATGTCATTTGAGATCGCGCATTTTCGGCCACAGTTGTTTGCGTATCCGCGTTAGTAGCAACACCTGTTTCTGTAGGGCTGGCTGCTCATTTGGGAAAGGCAAAGGTTGGGTTTTGCATGCATGCATGAGTAGTCTGCTCTTTGTCAGATTGTGCAAATTCCTCCAGTGCTGATATTCGACTTGTGTTTTGTTATTGTGGAACTTGGGTTAGTAGCACAAATTAGTGGTGTTCTGTTTATCCAGAGGACTGTGTGGCATTCGAATTTTACATCCTTTAGGCCTCCTTGTTGGTGCTTGTGATTTGTTACCGAATCTAATTAGAAATTGCACAAAATGGTTAATACTGTGGTTCTGCATTGTCGTGGCTCTGGTTGTTTATATGTTCTTGCGACTATATTCCACATTTCCATCTTGTCATATTAGATTATTGTATGACATAAAGAAATAGGCATAGGCAGGTACACATTTTTTAAGCTTATGGCCTACAAGATGCATATTTGCTGGGAGATGCAACAAGAGGATATGGAGTCAAACAAGTTATTGCTCCTTTGTACATCATCTTATTCGTCGTTTGTCAATGCTACTCAATGCTTCACTTTCTGTGGATCTGAGTATCTCACATTTTGACAAGGATCTGATGCTTTGATTTTTAACTCCTATACTTGCAGCTTAACGGATAGCTTTTCTATTTCACAGATCAGACTGAATTCTATGTTCTTATCCAAGCCCTGTTCATTAGCGCTGCCACCTGACTCCCCTCATAGAGCAGTGGATCCACAATATGAAGGCATCAAGCGTTTCCTGCTCACACTGTTGTTGTTCTACAGTAAGCAAAGCAAGTCTATCAGAGGAGCAAATATTGTTTATGATCGAATCACTTCTCAAGTTGACGCACCTGCTATTTATGATGGTAAACTTCCTGCTTATTACAGGATCTGCTTGATTTTTTTTCATTTGATTTGATGTTTGTTTTTCATTTCATTTTGCTCTGCTCTAATGCTCAAATATGCAGTCATTTTTTTTATAAGTTGCATAGTTGGTTAACAATTCGTTAAGAAGAATATGTTGGTGGTGGCCATCAATATCTAAATAGTTGATTTACATTAGTTTTAGCAACAAGAACTTGATGATAAATTCATGATATGCTGATGCATATTGCACATTCTGAGCTTGTATGACATAAGTTTGAAGGGTTGCGAGGATGCTACGCTAGCCGAAAAACAAAATTTTTCAACCCCATAAACCAGGAACTACTGCTAGTTATAGATCACGGGATTACCACTAGACGCGCAGATGCAGCAGAAGACGTCTCGGCGTAGACGTGTGCGTCGCAGCGATGCCGTGTAGATGTTCACGTCCGACCTTCACGTCTCCACGTGCGGTTTGTCCTTGTGCTCCAGATGCAGCACCTCCGAGGTATCCCACACGTACCGTACAGGGAGGAAGCGTCACGCCTCCAGACTGCTAGGTCTGCGAGGAGCAATAGGCGCGGGCGTGGGGTGAGCGACGGCTGTCTAATGACGTCGTCCAACCCTGGTCGCCCCACCCCTTTTTATATAGGCGTCCCTAATGAGCCCACCGACCTGGAGGCCCATTAGCAAACCCTAATCCTGGTCTGACTCGAGTCCAACTCGAATCAGGCTTCTAGCCCCTTAAGCGTGCGACCCTATGGGTTCACGCACACATAGACACGGCCCGAGTACTCTACTCGCCCGATAGTTGACAGCGGCCTCTAGCAAGACATGTCAACTCCTATGTATACGCAAAGATCATATCTGACGAACCACCACGATCACATATACGTAATTCCCTTGCCACACAATATTTGGTCCAACTCATAGGTTAACACTTAACCTAAGCACGACCATGCATTTTATGATCCAATCATTTGAGTGGTCCAGTGATATCTCTCTCGCATGGAGAGGGGCAAATCCCATCTTGATTGTCTATGTCTCACAACATACTTCCTGACAAACCCGAAGACTATCTTTATAACTACCCTGTTACGAAGTAGCGTTTGATAGTCCCTAAGTAAGTCGATTCATATCTTGAGTACATACCACAATCTCAGATTTAAGGACATAACGTACATGATGTGTAAAGAGATAATAAGAACATCTCACGTTGGGTCAGTCCAGCCCCATGTCATACATGTGTCCACATTATTAGTTTGACATCTCCATGTCTATGACTTATGAAACATAGTCATCAACTAATACATGTGCTGATCTAATATTCATGTGTGTCCTCACATGAACTCCGATCATGGACAACTATCGAATAACCATACAAGTAAAAGAGTCTCACAGACAATTCACATAATTGTCAATCAATACAAGTTGTCTTTAATGGATATTCAATGAACATATAATAAATCATGGATACAATAGAAATATCATCATCTCTATGATTACCTCTAGGGCATATTTCCAACACGTACACCATCACCACCTTCATGACCAGCTAGGGGGAGGACCCCCGACGGTAACATCTCTTTTCTCATCCCATTTTACATTCAACATTTCTTTTCATTTACTTTTCACACATTCGTGTTCTTACATTGTCATAAAAAAATGTGTAGTGTTAGTCTGTAATATAAATAATTGCTAGAACTAGTTTACTTTCAGTTTTATTTCATTTTAGTTTATTTAATTCTTGAATAAATATTGCTCTCATTCTACTGCTATATATATATATATATCCCATATGTCTATAATTAATAATTTATTTATGCTTAGCTTGCCATGTGTACTTTATTTATGCTATGAACCTAAATTTTGTGGAACAAGTCTACTTGATCTAAACCCCAGATAAAGGATTACATGATTTCGCAACCCGGGGCGCGAACCCGGGCGGAGCGGCCATCGGTGCAGATCTTGGTGGTAGTAGCAAATATTCAAATGAGAACTTTGAAGGCCGAAGAGGAGAAAGGTTCCATGTGAACGACACTTGCACATGGGTAAGCCGATCCTAAGGGACGGGGTAACCCCGGCAGACAGCGCGATCTCGCGCGTGACCCGAAAGGGAATCGTGTTAAGATTTCCCGAGCCGGGACTTGGCGGTTGACAGCGACGTTAGGAAGTCCGGAGACGCCGATGGGGGCCTCAGGAAGAGTTATCTTTTCTGCTTAACGACCCGCCAACTCTGGAATCGGTTCAGCCGGAGGTACGGTCCAGCGGTCGGAAGAGCACCGCACGTCGCGCGGTGTCCGGTGCGCCCTCGGCGGCCCTTGAAAATCTGGAGGATCGAGTACCGTCCACGCCCGGTCGTACTCATAACCGCATCAGGTCTCCAAGGTGAACAGCCTCTGGCCAATAGAACAATGTAGGCAAGGGAAGTCGGCAAAACGGATCCGTAACTTTGGGAAAAGGATTACATGAACCTAAGTTTTAATCCCGCCTTAATGAAAAATCAATCTATGTAGTATTTATATATATATATATATATGGTAATTATTTCATACTCCCAGGGAGTAGTTACTCCCATGTGTATATCTCTTGATTTATGGAGTTTATGACCCTATGAAGTGTATGTAGGCAAAGTATATGATCATACTACACACTCTAGAGTACCATATGTGTCAAGTATGCAAGCATACATAGAGTATATGGTCATATTTATTTTATATACTACTGTAGTGATATTTTAGTAATATAATAAAAAGTATATGCTATTTTGAAAAATTCTGCATCAGTAAGATTTGAAATATCCTAAAATAAGTATATAAACATATACTCAAACTGATAAATTAGTATATACACATACGCAAATGTGATTTATTAAAGATGAGAGTAACTACTCCCGGGAGTACACAAAACCTGCTCTAGTTCTTCTGTGGTAACAAATACCTACCAGAGCCAAATATTTCCAACACTTAGTAGTCATAAGATACCCACCATGCTGCTTGCTATCATTGAGCTTCTTCAAGCTTTTGTATGAAGTCATGGTTGAGAAACCTGTCATGCTTTTAAGACCAAGAATCACGTACACCCATATATAATCTGCTACTCTTACACTAAGAGTACACAACAACATGCCCTATTATCATCACACTCATCTGTTACTCTCCCCAGTGAAGAAATTTCAAAAGGGGGATGGCTATATCTTTATATATATATTTCGAAAAGAGAGAGAGAGAGAGAGAGAGAGAGACAAAAGTCTCATGAAAAAAAGAGAGCAAAGGAAAAAGAATAGCCATGATTCCCAATGTTCCTTCAATATTATTCACTGTTATAAAGGAGAAGTATTATATAGTTATCCACCATATTTACCACACACTTGCACTTTCTTGGTCTGAAAGTATGCCTTGTTGCTCCTATGCTCCAATTGCTTAACTTAGCAAAAATTTTGTTTAGCAATGTATGCTCATATATACATATCCTATCTTATCCATAAACTCCACATATGCTTTAGTGATAGGGTAAAAGGCATCATTACAACCTTTTGGTGAGGATACATTTCCACTTACATATATGAGTGACTGAGTGTGCCACAAAGGTAACTAGACATGCTTGCTTTGCAAAAATTCATCAAACCTCCATATGATCTGATCAAGCAATAAGGTAAGGAGATAAACTCTTGGTTCTAGCTGGTCTGTATTCTAATACCAGTGCAGGGAAGGTGATTATTTCCACAGCGATGAAGGTAATATGGGTATAAATGATTTACATTAAAAAGTTGATCAGATATTAATTATCTAATTACATGGCATATTTGTTATCAAGTTTTAATCTTTGCTCAGGGACGAGCAAAAGGTAAGCTTGGGGGAGCTTGTTGATGCTTGTTTAGTGCTCATTTTCACCATCAATAAGGCATCATTTCACGGATAAAAAGAACATAGAAGCTAGGGTTTTTGTTTAAATTGACAAAATTCCACTTGTACATGGAAAATTGTGATTGCAGGTACAAAATAGGAGAATTGGATGAAAAACAAGCAAACCAAGGCAAAGGTGTGACATGTGCCACACTTGGCACAAAGCCACGTGGCGACCGCCACCTCCAACATGGAGCCCACCATGCCAGGGTGGCGCCCGCCACCCCCCTTGGCCATCCACGCCATCGATCCGTGGAAGAAGCTCATCACAACATCCAAAACATCCATCTTAAGACGGTTGCATCCAACGGTGGAAAGAATGTGTCACATGGATTATGGTCTTCCACTCCACAACTTTGCAAACGTGACAACCACCACTCCAACTTGCAAACCTACTTTAGGAGAGCATCAAAGCCCTTGATTGAGTCGGTGGGGGGAGTTAGGGGTGGCGCCCGTCGTTGGATAGTGGCGGCCGCCACCCCCACATGGCGCCCGCCACCACCAAGTGGAGCCCGCCACTCCCACTTGTGCCACTCCTCTCCATTTCACCCCCTAGCCACCTAGCACTATAAATACCACCCTAGGCTTAGTGCTTTAGATACACATGTACAATACAATTCCATTCTCATTCTATTGTGTGAGTTAGTAGTTGAGTTAGTAGTGAGAGTGAGAGCAAGGAAGAGAAGCCTGGAGCTCTAGAGGGAAGTCTTCTGGTCTTCAGCTGGCTCTTGTAATTCTTCTTTTGTAAGAATTCAGTCTTCTTTATTACATTTCTATTTTTTCAGCATTTACTTTAAGTACTTTACTTTCTGTTCTTGCCGAGTGCTTCAATCATATCTATTTTAGTTATCTTGTTTGCATCTAGTACGTGTTCTTCGTCACTAGTCGGTGCTCTAGTTCTTGCGCAAGATTAGAGTAGTTTCTTATAGTGTAAGCGTGGTGCTCAGGCTATACGTTACCTTGGATTGTGGCTAGCCCTTCGGATAGTTGTGGTAGTGGCAGGTGGTGACAGCCCTGTTTTCCTATGTATTCCACCACATTGGGGCTAGTTTTTAAATCATAATCCTCGTTGTGTGTTGTGTCTAGTTTAATCAGGAGCACGTACGGTTCGAAGTACTAGTGTGTATTCTTTGATTACTAGATTATATATCTTTGATTAGAGTAGAAATTCATTTATCCTATCTTGCTCTGTGACCTCTGCTATCTACACTCTTGCAGGATTAGTTAGTAGTAGTTAGTCTTTTAAGTTCTCCTCCTTAGGTTAAACATTCAACCTTTTTTGATCTTTGGATCATATCGTCCTTTGCTAGACATAGGCATTGTTCATAGTTTATCACACGAGAAACCTTTAGCCATTTTAGCTTCCCTGTGGAAATAAATACGATACTTGGTTACTCCCAAGTGAAGTGCTACAGTGATACTTTCTGTGCGCTTGCGGAACCCCCAATAGTCATAAGAATAGTTATCAATATTTCTGTCGTTATAATCTCCGCAGGAACGTCGACCGGGGGTAGCGCCATCCTAGTACAGGTCATCAGGGTTGAAGCCACCGTCCTCTGGGTAATCCTGCTCCTCGTCGATGTAGCCTCCAGTGTCTGGGTGGGGTAGCAGGGGGGACAAAGAGGAAGGGTGAGCACATCAAAATGTACTCTGCAAGTGTAGGAAATATATGCCATGAGGCTAATATCAAAAGTAGGCTGACTCAGTTTGACACGAGCACCTAAAGCAACACAACCCTATTATGTCCTATTATTCCTATGCACCTATTTACTAGGTTATAACCATAGTCTCAAAGGTAAATGTAACAACACTCGGAGTCCACCGAGTAAAACCACACTCGGAGATCCACCGAGCAACCAACACTTGGAACCCACCAAGCAACCACACTTGAAGTCCACCAAGTAAACCCGCACCTGAAGTCCATCAGGCAAACCACACCTGAAGTCCATCAGATGACTTGAACCAGAAACCAACCCACAACTTAATCCTGAAGAAGTCCAAGCCGCTCGTGACCGTGAGCACAACTGATATATCAGTTTTATACTTTGTAGAGTTTGCACACCGTTACCCATGAGTCGTGCATTCCCCCATCACGCTAAACACTGCCAAGGTGCATAGCGAGGTGTCACTACAAGGCCTTTACAAAGCTCCTCCAAGCCTGTGTTATAGGTACTCTAAGGTTTCTCCCCTATACATAAGTCAACAACCCCAAGGGACCCCTCTAGAGCCACTGAACCATCCCCGTGTAGCATAACTTGGAGGAAACCAATTAGTTAGCGAGGTCCAGCCCATCCAGACCTCATGGCTGTGCAGTTTAACCGGGTTACATGCTCTGAGAACCAGGTCATAGGGATCCAGACAGGATAATCTAGCACGAGCCCAGAACCAAACCAAAAGCAGCTGCCAAGTCCATGGCATAAAACCACCAATACGGGTCCATCTTGCCGGATTTACCTAATCACCATGTTACTACAAAAATTACCATGTCCACATTGTTCCATAGATCATTATTCAGAATTAATTATTAATAACCAACCCCTCCCAACCATGACTGCAGGGCTAAGCATAGACATCTACTCAAATATCCCAAACCAGGTGACAAGGAAAATATAGACAATATCTAGTACAGCCTAGCATATGATTCAAAATTAGACATAGCATGCATCTACTAGATCTACTCTACACTAATACAAAAGTAAATAAAATAATAGGTGCAAAATGTTCAAGAACACTTGCCTACGGGCTGGGTTGGATCAGCAGGGTCACAAGCAGGGTCTGGGGAGTCCTCGAACTCCGCACTTTCTGGCCCAATCCTCAATACATGGCACATACAAAGAATACTAAGGAACAGTATCACAACAGTAGTAAAACAGTAAATAAACAGAACTAACGTGTAGAGCTTGACGAGACAAATCTAACGCGACTTGAACAGGTAAAATCAGACTTAAAACCTGAAAGTTATGGGTATTTGAATGAGAGTGGCAATTCTCAGTGGAACTCGATTTGCATTTAAAATAAATCATAAAATGAAAAGAAAAAGGCTGACGTACTGGCCGTCAATTTGGTAAATTCTAGGGGCTATAATGCAGATTCCCCAAGACTCATCATATAGTGAGTCTGGACTGCACGTTTATTTCACAAAAATCTAAGGGCTAGAACGCAAAAAAAACTAGCCGACGGCTACTGTGCAGTGCGCTTGGTTCATGGCCCATGGACCAACCCGAGGCCCTAGAGGGCGGTGTTGGTAGTTCTTAGCTTCACTAAAGATAGAGCTAGGCAACTATCCCCGGTAATGGCCCAGAAATCCTTGTTGACACTAGCCAACGTCGTTACTAGGAGTAGACTATGGAATCTATCCCAGGCAACGGTGTCAGAAGTGCTTGTAGCAAGTCCGGTCACTATACCTAAAGGAATGAAGATAAAGCAGCTATCTACTAATGTCAAGTGGGGTTGTCAATCCCGACACTAGTAGGAGCTAGCTAGAGAGAATGCAATCTACCAGGAGGAGATTCTGCAAGCGCACAAAACTATCGTAGTAGCACTTCGCCTGGGAGTACCAGGTGTCGATTTATTTGATCCCAAGGGAAGGCTAGGGTGGTGTATGAGTCGAGTCAAGGAGGGGATGAGAGTCGAAGAAAAAAGAAAAGGAAAAAGGGGGGAAGGGAAAAGAGAGGATGGAAGGCTAGAAAGAATGTATGGGTGGATAGGTAAGGATGATATGGATGGCTAAGGTAAGGTGGATGGATAGGTAGATAAGGGGATAACTAAGGGTAACTAAGATAACTAACTACTCTTAGATAACTACAAAGCAAGATAACTACGAAACAAGATAGTTACGAAGCAAGGCAGGCAAAAGTCAATAAAGCAACTAAGTTAAGTATAGTTTTATTCCTATCTTGTCAAGTATCGAGGCGTACTAGCCTTTACCACTTACTTAGGTTGAACGCTAGCACAACGAGCCTTACTGTTAAACTGGGCCAACTACGTGGTGGAATTCAAGGCGCACAGGGCTGTCACCACCTGCTTGCTACCACAGCTATCCGGGGGTCCAGCCGTATCTGAAGGTAAGTCTATAACTAAGCACCACGCTTAACTATATTCTAACTATCTCTATCCTAGCTTTGAATAGAGACACCCTTGCGGACGTCAGAGCAAATACTTGACTTAATAAGATAAACACTAAACTAACTAAGCAACCTATTGGCAAAGATCAAACACTAAGCTCACTAGAGATTAACTACTATGGCTAAGTGAATTGAACTGTAGGATAGCTAGGTCACACTCAAGGTACTTGATAAAGTAATACTGAAAGTAATACTGAAAGTAATGCTTAGAGTAATACTGAGATAAAGATAAATGTACCTGAGATACAAGAGAGCCAACCAGACCAGAGACGCCGGGAAATCAACCGACCTCCGATGCCAGTCGCTCGCACCCGCTTCTCTCTTAGCAAGCTCTACGCTCCTTTTACCAAGAACTTAGGCTGAGCTGTGCTAAACTAAGAGCCGCGCTGTAGCGAGGGCACTAGAGCTATACTCTCTCTACTAGCTAACCTAGTTGCCTAAGCTCTCTGAGCTTCTAACCTAACTCTCACTTGCTTCTCTTGCTTCTTGGTGTGGTATATGATGGTACCGGGATGTGATGGTACAAATGAAGTGGTGCCACCAGGGGGGTATTTATAGCCTTGTGGAGTGAGGGGGGTACTTATAGGGGGCAGCCAACCGACCTAGGGTTAGGTCAGGTGGCGGGCGCCACCCCCTACTGGCGGCCGCCAGTCCCCTGGCCGTTGGATGCATCATCACTGATCCTACGGCCTCCAGGTGGTTGTCCAAGGCGGTTTGGAGGTCGGTTGCATGTCCTAGCAACCGACTTAGGTCATGATCCACGCCACTCCCCTCCGTAGCCCTCCGATCAAACCGACCTAGTGACCAAGGGCCAAGATTTGGCCTTGGGGTGGTCACATGGATCAGTGACGTAGCAGGGGGGATGGTTTGGGCCAACCCAAGTGGCGGGCGCCACCTAGGGGTGGCGGGCGCCACCCTCCTAAGGCCCAATTGGGCCCTGCTGAGTGGGTTTGGCCTCTGGTGGTTCAAATGTCCAAATTCCTGCATTCAAATAAAAATCTATGGACATGTGGAATTTGGTTAGTTTGAAACCTATTTGACTACATTTCATGCCTTTTCGGTGAATTTTAGGGTAAAATGTTGATGGTAAAACAGGTGTTTAAGGACCATCAACAAGCTCCCCCAAGCTAACCTGTTGCTCGTCCTCGAGCAACAATGCGGTTTAAGCATTGAGCATGAAATGGATAGCAACTTAAGATGTCTGCAAGTGCATATTGTATAGTGAGAAATAACTTAGCATATATCATTAATAATAGCAATGTGGGGCTTATAGCTTTTCACTTCAAACATGCAAGAGTGAAGTAAAGCAGTAGATATGAAACTTTTATCTTGCTTAGGTTTGACTAGGATTCTGTCTGGAGGTTTTTCAAGGTTTTCAAAAGATAACAACTTGCTTAAGTCCTCCAAGATTCACTCAATCACTCAATGGTGTTTAAATCCTCACTTAGGCCAAAATGTAGCCTCTCCTATTTCTAAAGAATGATATGTGGAGTTATAGGTAGGCTAAGAACCATGAGCAAACTGCCTGATGTTTATTGCTAAGCTAGACACTCAGATCATAAGGAGCAGCAAATCATAAAAATTGATCAAGATGTGCATGTTTGGTTATGTGGAAGTGTATAGAGGGATATTTCATAATCCTTCCTAGTTAATTTCTGGGTCTAGAGCTAATGATAATTCTCTCTCTCTCTCTCTTTTTTGGATACATAGTGAGTAGACAAAAGATGTGTCCTCACATTTTCTTAGGACATAGTCCTCTTTTGAGCTACTTTGCTCACCTTTGTTTTTTTTTCTTAGGACATATTCCTTTCTTGAGCTACTTTGCTCATTTTTCTCTCTCTTTCTCTTTTTTTTAGCTCTAGATTTTCCTAGACATCTATAGGAAAGGATTTCAGAAATGAAAAAGGGGGAAGAGGGGGAAATGCTTATTCCCAGTGTAGGAATAAGCATAAGGCTAGCAATGGGATGTTTGGCAGGGTATTGCATATCTCCGGTGTAGAGAATAAGCAATTTATTTGGTGGTTGCAAACTTCCAAAGTGGAGAGTAGGCAATTTATGGTGGGTGTGTGTGAATCTTGATTCAAAAGATATGATAAGCTTCTCTACTAAGATCTATGAGGTCTAACAAAGCTCAACACAAACAAAGCTCTTTGTGGTTTTGACTAATGACTAACAAATATTTGGCTGGTGGTGGGATGAGATAAAATCCAGGCGGAACTTTTTAGCAAGGTTTTCATAATTTTTAAAAGAAATCGTCCAGATTAGGTCCTAATTTCACTTTAGCAAGTTTAAAGAATTACTCCATTTCTTACTAACTTTATTCACTAAGCATGATTTCAGTTTAAGCATGTGCAACCCAAAAAAGCTACAACTTAGATAAGACCAGTTATTCAGACCATAACAATAGCATTTGCATGACATGATTCAAATCTTATTCAGATTTCAACTTGTTTAAGCAGATTTTATCAATTTGATTCATGGAGTGGTTATTTAGGCAAGCATGTGACATTCAAAAGATATAGAATTTAAGAACTGAATGTAAAGTGTAGGCTTTGAGACATACCTTATTGGAGCGGGAGTCTCCCCCAAGCTGGCTTCTTGCTTGGTGAAGGGTCTTCTTCTTTCTCGGTCGGAGCTCTTGTTCTCATTTTATTAAAAAGGGAAACTATCTAATGTTGTGAAAAAGGAAACTATCCTATTTTAATATTTTATTGTTCTAACTAAGTTAACATATACCTATGGATAAGACTAATGATAACTGATTTTTTTTAGTTTCATGCATGACATATGTTATTTATTCGAAAAAGGGAAAATTGAAGGGAAAAATTAAAAGTAAAACCATACCTTAGGTCCATGGAGTTTCATCCTTATCGGGTGGATCTTCTTCCTTGGGTGCTTCTTCTCTTAGTACTCCATCGAGTTCTTCTTCTTTTGGCACCTCTTCTTTGTCATGTGAATCACACAACTCAGGAGGTGGTTCTTTCTTTCTGCTCCACCTTGTTCTTGGGCGCCTCTTCTTGGTACGAACGGATTTTGCTTCCTGCATGTTAGCGGCATATGCGGGGCCTCGGGAGAAGGAGAATATTTCCTTCCTCGTCCTAATGTCATTTGCATTTGACCACTTCCCACATATATGCAAGCATCAACAGTGTTCAAGAAGGGTCTACCTAAGATTAGAGGCACATCTTTCCTATTTCCCATATCTAGTATTATGAAATCAGCAGGAACATAGGAACCTCTAATATGAACAGGTAAATCATTAACTATTCCTTCTACATAGCAAGTGGATTGATCAGCTAGCACAACATAGGCAGAAGTGGATGACATGGGTGGAAAGAACGAGTTTTCATAAAAATCTTTAGATAGAATGTTCACACTCGATCCTAAATCACACATGGCATTTTTAAAGACTTCACCAAAGATTGAGCATCTAATTATGGGACTACCAGGATCACCCTTTTCAACAGTCATGGTTTGATCTTCATAATAGTTAAAATGTTTTATTTCAACCATATTTGCAGTTTCCATGTCAGGTTTAGCAGGAATTTTGACAGTTTCAAAAGATGGTATGATAGCAGCAAGTTGAGCTAATTGGGTTTCTAACATCTTATTAAAGCTTAATTGATTTTTTAGAGCAGATGAGAAATCTTCCAATTTAGCATTTATATTCTCAAGGGTTTTCTCATTCGACATTAATTTCTTATTCAAAAATTCAGTAGTTCTACCTTGTGAGTAAACTAAATTTTTCAAGAATGAGAAATTATCAGAATTCTAAAAATTAGAGCAGGGGAATGAATTGTTACCTTGAGAGTTTGCAGGCTGATTCCATCCTTGATTCTGTTGACGAAAACCGTTGTTGTTGTTGATGAAGTTCAAATCTTCATGTAGCTCGGGGCAGTGGCTCCCAGAATGTCCGGTTTCTCCACGGACTTCACAAGTCATGTAGGATTCCAGAGATTGGACACTCTCTTGTTGGTTCATCTTCTCACAGCTGTCCAGCTTCTTTGCCAGCAGGTCCATCTTGGCCACGATCATGTCGGCTTCCTTAAGGAAATGTATACCTCGCTTATGGGGCTGTAGTCTTTCGTCATTCCATCCTTGGTTCGACACCATCTTCTCTATGAGAGCCTTAGCATCTGCAACATTCAGAGAAAAGAATGCACCGCCGGCGGCGGCATCCAAATGGCTTCTAGAGAGAGGGGTTAGGCCATGGTAGAAGTTCTGGATCAATAGCCAGTCCTCCATACCGTGGTGCGGACAAGCAACGACATACTCTTGCAACCTCTCCCAAGCCTCGGGAATAGATTCCTCGGCTTGTTGCGTAAAGCTGGAGATTTTGTTGCGCAGAGCATTCGTCTTGCCCATAGGGAAGAATTTGGCGAGAAAAGCATTGGAACACTTGTCTCATGTGTCTACAGCGTTGCGATCGGTATAGAACCATTGCTTCGCTTTTCCTAGCAAAGAGAAAGGAAAGAGACGAAGACGGATGGCTTCTTGGGTTATCCCCTTAATGGTGAAGGTGCCGCAAATCTCCAAGAATTGTTGGAGGTGAGCATTGGCATCCTCATGAGCCCTGCCACAGAACGGGCTAGCTTGGACCATCGTGATCAGAGCCGGTTTCAACTCAAAATTGAGGTTGGCATCGATCACGTCTGGTCCTATCGCTACATTAGCGACAGAAGGAGCAGAAAACTCACGAATGGTCTTATTGGCCGTCGTGAAGATAGAACGAGATAAGAAAGAAAGAAGTTGAAGAAGATGAAGGAAAAAGATAAGAAGGACTAAGGAAAGAAAGAATGGGTAAGATGGGATTCGCTAAGCGGGAGCTTAAGCGAAGATAAATTCGACACGGACTCAACCGATACACCGATTGCCTTCCCCGGCAATGGCGCTAGAAATGCTTGTTGGTAGTTCTTAGCTTCACTAAAGATAGAGCTAGGCAACTATCCCCGGTAACGGCCCAGAAATGCTTGTTGACACTAGCCAACGTCGTTACTAGGAGTAGACTATGGAATCTATCCCAGGCAACGGTCTCAGAAGTGCTTGTAGCAAGTCCGGTCACTATACCTAAAGGAATGAAGCTAAAGCAGCTATCTACTAATGTCAAGTGGGGTTGTCAATCCCGACACTAGTAGGAGCTAGCTAGAGAGAATGCAATCTACCAGGAGGAGATTCTGCAAGCGCACAGAACTATCGTATTAGCACTTCGCCTGGGAGTACGAGGTGTCGATTTATTTGATCCCAAGGGAAGGCTAGGGTGGTGTATGAGTCGAGTCAAGGAGGGGATGAGATTCGAAGAAAAAAGAAAAGGAAAAACGGGGGAAGGGAAAAGAGAGGATGGAAGGCTAGAAAGAATGTATGGGTGGATAGGTAAGGATGATATGGATGGCTAAGGTAAGGTGGATGGATAGGTAGATAAGGGGGTAACTAAGGGTAACTAAGATAACTAACTACTCCTAGATAACTACAAAGCAAGATAACTACGAAGCAAGATAGTTACGAAGCAAGGCAGGCAAAAGTCAATAAAGCAACTAAGTTAAGTATAGTTTTATTCCTATCTTGTCAAGTATCGAGGCGTACTAGCCTTTACCACTTACTTAGGTTGAACGCTAGCACAGTGAGCCTTACTGTTAAACTGGGCCAACTACGTGGTGGAATTCAAGGCGCACAGGGCTGTCACCACCTGCTTGCTACCACAGCTATCCGGGGGTCCAGCCGTATCTGAAGGTAAGTCTATAACTAAGCACCACGCTTAACTATATTCTAACTATCTCTATCCTAGCTTTGAATAGAGACACCCTTGCGGACGTCAGAGCAAATACTTGACTTAATAAGATAAACACTAAACTAACTAAGCAACCTATTGGCAAAGATCAAACACTAAGCTCACTAGAGATTAACTACTATGGCTAAGTGAATTGAACTGTAGGATAGCTAGGTCACACTCAAGGTACTTGATAAAGTAATACTGAAAGTAATACTGAAAGTAATGCTTAGAGTAATACTGAGATAAAGATAAATGTACCTGAGATACAAGAGAGCCAACCAGACCAGAGACGCCGGGAAATCAACCGACCTCCGATGCCAGTCGCTCGCACCCGCTTCTCTCTTAGCAAGCTCTACGCTCCTTTTACCAAGAACTTAGGCTGAGCTGTGCTAAACTAAGAGCCGCGCTGTAGCGAGGGCACTAGAGCTATACTCTCTCTACTAGCTAACCTACTTGCCTAAGCTCTCTGAGCTTCTAACCTAACTCTCACTTGCTTCTCTTGCTTCTTGGTGTGGTATATGATGGTACCGGGATGTGATGGTACAAATGAAGTGGTGCCACCAGGGGGGTATTTATAGCCTTGTGGAGTGAGGGGGGGTACTTATAGGGGGCAGCCAACCGACCTAGGGTTAGGTCAGGTGGTGGGCGCCACCCCCTATTGGCGGCCGCCAGTCCCCTGGCCGTTGGATGCATCATCACTGATCCTACGGCCTCCAGGTGGTTGTCCAAGGCGGTTTGGAGGTCGGTTGCATGTCCTAGCAACCGACTTAGGTCATGATCCACGCCACTCCCCTCTGTAGCCCTCCGATCAAACCGACCTAGTGACCAAGGGCCAAGATTTGGCCTTGGGGTGGTCACATGGATCAGTGACGTGGCAGGGGGGATGGTTTGGGCCAACCCAAGTGGTGGGCGCCACCTAGGGGTGGCGGGCGCCACCCCCCTAAGGCCCAATTGGGCCCTGCTGAGTGGGTTTGGCCTCTGGTGGTTCAAATATCCAAATTTGGTCCAAATTCCTGCATTCAAATAAAAATCTATGGACATGTGGAATTTGGTTAGTTTGAAACCTATTTGACTACATTTCATGCCTTTTCGGTGAATTTTAGGGTAAAATGTTGATGGTAAAACAGGTGTTTAAGGACCATCAACAGGCGGTCCTCTGTGGACTGTGCCCACGCAGATAGAAGGTAGTACTGTGCGGTGCACCGAGCCCACCATCTGTGGACCGGTTAAGAGGCGAAGGGGTACGATCAAATATGGGCCATCCGATCCAGATCGGCCGGGTGGGAAAGAAGAAAGGGAGAGTGATGGTGGTTGCCAGACTGTGGGGAACCAGAAGGTGGCGGCCTTCCATGGGCTCCGCCCGAAGCTCGTCGGAGTAGCCCGGAGCTCGCCGAAGTAGGGCGGAACGGTGCTGTGGTGCTTGGCTAGGCTCCGGGATAGCACGGGGAGGCGAAGGGTGACCTTGCGGACTCGCTGAGTGGCCCTTTGGCTGCCGAATCGAAGGGGGATGACGACGATGCCATGGCCATGGTGTTCGGTTCGGCTCGGGAAGGAACTATGAGGCGCGAGAGGCCAAGGGGAAAGGTGGAACAGGATGGGGATCTCACCATGGGTTCGATGGCGGGGTTGTAGGCGTCGGCACAGACCGGAGAAGAGGATCCCGCGGTGGAGGCGGCGGTTGTGCTCCGGCGAGATCAGCGAAGTGGCACTCGACGCGAAATTGGCACTGTGGAGGAGCTCCCTGGTCTCGCCATGCCCTTGCGGATCCTATGGGGACAGCGGTAGAGCCGGCGATAGCTTCACCTAAGGGGACCCGAGCTCGAGCCCATGCTCAGTAATGGCGGCGACAACAGTGATTGGTAGAGCCCGAGTCGTGGAGGGAAAAAAATGTGGCGCGACGCTGGCGACGGATATGGCTTCTAATAAGGTCAAGGGAGGCAGGGATGGCGGCTCGATCCGTTGCTCCTGGATCGAAATCAGATTACTCGGGAAGGGGAGATGAGAGCGAGCAGCTCGGTCGGTTGCGAGAGAGCCGAAGGATGGCGACGACACAGTGGACGAGCCGATGACTAGCGGGGTCCACTAGCATACAGAGAGGAGAGTGGAGCATGGGGCCCGGCCATCACTGGCACTGAGTGTGCGCGCGCGGGCGTCGTGGCCCGGCCGGGTTTGGCCCAGGAGGGAGGAGGAGAGGGGAGGTGGGGTGTGGGAAAGAGTGAGGACGACTGGGCCACAACCTGGGCTATGGCATGGCTGGGCCGGAGGAGCGAGAGGAGGCGGGCTGCAGTGGAGAGAGGGAGGACAGCGGGTCGGGGGAATGGAAAGAGAGGGGGTTCTAGCCTTTTCTCCAAATTCCTTTTTCCTTTCTTCTTTTCATTTTTATTAATCTTTGTAAACTCCATTGAAATCCCAATTCAAAACAGTTTTGAAACCAAAAATGACTTTGCAAAAGTTTGAGAAATAATTTTTGAGGTTTTTAGAAATAAAACTTTGAGTTTGCTTTTGTAAAACTTTTATAAATCTTTTATTTAATTTCTAAATAGAATAAATTTGATTCGCTCTATTCGGGTTTAGTAAATTTATTTTCCACTCAATGAATATGCAATGACATGAATGCAACATGGATGATTAAATAAAATTTTATTTTTCTCCTCTAATTAAATAGCCAACCTATTTAGTCTCTAATTAATTCAATTAAATTGGGGAAAATTTAAATCAGGGTGTTACAGATATGTACCACCAGGGGAGGACAGAAGGAAAACTACGCAGCAAGTGGAAAGGGCCATATATCATCGTCGACACATCACCACATGGGGCTATCACCATACAAGACGACGACGGTAAAATCTACAAGGTAAACGACCAACGTTTAAAAGTTTTCCTTGAGCCCTTCTCATCATAACATAGAATTAGATAGGTTAGACTTAGTTTCTTTTGATAAATATAGATTTGACTAGAATTCATAAAAATATAAAAATTAACTTGCTAACATATTCTTTGTACAAAATAGTCTTTTCTTTTTACCTTAGCAAGAGGATCATGAGAAGTTTACGATTTTACCCTCACTAAACCACCATGATCCTTGCTTAGCTTGATCTGATCACAAGCATCTCCATCATTAAAATTCTTGATCTTGTGATTAATGCATATCATATACATTTGATCTTACTCATAATATGGAGAATCAATGGATTTGCGCGCCTAACGAAGAAATTCAAATTTGAAACCACCTTACCTAAACAGTGCACTGGCAGAAGAGGCAACCTAGAAAAATTGGGGCAAGGAGGAGCACATGGGGGTGCGGTCGCACTGCCAGTGCCCCCTCTCACCTCCTATCTTCTTCGTATGCCTTCCAACTTCTGCAGATACCTGTTACCTAGGTTGTCATGTCGATTGTGCACATTACCATTCCAGAGAGGCCCTCTTCTCCTATTTAAACACACCCATGGCCTCTCCTCTCTTCACAAATCATTCAAGCCCTTGAGCTTTTCCCTCTCTCCCTCCGAAACTTTGGTATTGTAACAAAGTTTTACTAGTAATAGTCATGGAGCACGCCCTTGCCTTGTACACGGGCTCCACCTCCGACGTCCATGAGGCGTCATTCCGCTCATCGAGGAAGGACAAAGAGAGGGCAGTGGCGGTAGCACCTCTCGCTATCATACCGCCACCACACAACGGTGCTAGCAGGGGCTCAAGCTTCACGTCCACAGACCATTATGTGGCACCCCCTGCTGCCCCAAGGAAGGAGAAGACAACGCCCGCACGTCGTCCTGATGTCGGCCTCAAACAAAAGGCCCCAGAGATTAGCGACACTCGACGAGTTGATATGCCATCTTTTGGCAATGTATTGAGTAGTTCGCTAGGATCCGGCTCTATAGCTCGCCTTTTCCCTACGTACACGATGTATGGGTACAAGAAACCCGGTGGTGGGTACGGGAAAGGGCTCATGCGCAGGTAAGCCCCACCACCAACTGAGCCTGTAGAGAGAAACCCACGCAAAAGGCCACTAGCAAAACCACGACCATGTCCTCCTCACAGCCCTTGTGCTTCACTCGTGTTCGCAAGGAAATTAGAGGACAACTGAACGACTTCTTTAGTGATAGTGACACAAAAACCCCGCCCCAAGGGCCAACTGTCATATCACTAAGGATGTCGCTACGGTCTCTCCGTGAGACAATGGGGAAGCTGCACGGGGAGCAGGCGAGCACCTTGCTCAGAATAGACGAGCTCAAGAAAGAGCTCAAAATCGCTAAGTTTGGTCTCAGCAACCGGATAGCGAAAGTTGCTCGCGCTGCTGGTGTGGAGGGTCATCCCAATCCATTCGCTTAGAATCCCTCCACACCAAACAAAATTAGGCACAATTTATCAGTTCATTTCCCTTCAAATTTTGATTCCAAACATGTAATGTGCCTTTAATTATCTCTTTAATATATTTATTGAAGTTGTATCCTTTATTATCGTTGTGCAAATTGTCCACTTGCTTTTGTATATTTTTTCTCCAAGATAAAAAGATAGGTATAAAAGCAAGTATGGGGGGCATTCCTCGATTCGTCACGCAGGTACAATAATGTTTCAGTACAATACCTTCATGTACCTGTCAGCTCCCTAAAAAATAATTTATTATAATAAAAACTACTTCTTCAAAATTATAAACCCATGCACCATTCTATCTTTGTTTGTAAAATTTCTTCACTTATTATTTTGGCTAAAATTCTTGCAATCTGTGAATAACTTTTTATAGGGGCCCCATTTTATGTAAGTAATATGAGTTAGTAGGATGATTTGACACTTGCCATCTTTTGCAAAGGTACTTAGGATTTACATTTCAAAAAAAAAATTCAAAAAGCATGTTCCTCTATGATGCAATATCCTACCAAAGCTATATGAACCATTTAAAGCATCCTGAATTCATATGTTACTTGTTATCATGTTGAGCTTGGTCAAATTGTTGTGACTTATGTTGAGATTCTTGTCATGCACCCATGATTCGAGATTCACGTACACACCACATATATCGCTAACTCTTACACTAAGAGTTACTCAAAACATGTCATCCATCTACCATAAATAAAGCTCTTTATGTTCAGTCATGCATCTCTCTCACAAAAATCCTCTAAAAAGAACTATGGCTATGCAAAAACAAATATCTATCCAAAGCAGGTATGAGACAAAAAATCCATGCAAGGCATGTTGGAAAAAATGGGCACGTGCCCGCCGTAGAATTAGGGGTATGATTAAATACCCACCTGAAAAAAGGAGAGAAAGATAGCCCATGGTTTTTAAGCACTCCAAAAAGAGAGAGATCTTGACACAAGAGCACAAAAAGATCAAAAAGCTCCACACACTTGCACACCTCAATCAAAAGTGTATGACTTGCGTCCCCACGTAGTTCGTTTTTGACTTAGCAATATTATGTGATGCAAGTATGCCTCAATTTCATCCATACCCAAAAACCCACATATGCCTTGTAGCAGGTGGGATGAAAAAGAAGGCACAACAAAGCCTTTGGTAAGAATCCACTTACACATACATATATATATGAGTGAATCAAGTGAATCATATGAGGAACATTCACTATCTTTGATTTTCAAAATTTCCTAAAGACCTAAGTTTCTCTGAGCAAAGATGAGCAGGAAGATTTGAATCCAGGCTGTTCCATTATCCAATCACCCAAGATATTTTGGTAGACACTTTGAATGTTCATAGGTATGGGTGAAGCCTGAAATAACTTGTGTGCAGATTTTTCAATCAAGGAAGATAAACCGCCTTAGTCTGAGCTTTACTCGAGGACGAGCAAAGGGCTAAGTGTGGGGGGTTTTGTTGACGGTTCTTAACTCACATTTTATACCGCCAACTTTTATTTAAAAACCTGCACTTTCAAAACCAAAACTTAGAATTAGGATATAAACTCACAATTTCCACGAGTTTTGGATGTATAAATTGTTTTGCAGGAATCAAGGGTGAAACTACATTTAGGATGGGCCAAAAGTGCATACTAAATTTGACACATCAAGCCCAGCACTTCCGGCCCATCCAAATAAAAGAATTGGAGCTCAAAGCCCATCAAACTCCAAATCTGGGCTAAAACCCCACATAGAAGACATCGAGGCCCAGTCAGCAGCCCACCACGCGAAGGCGGTGGCCAGAGATGGGGCCAGGGGTGCGAGCGCACCACTGGTGCAGCCGCACTGCCCCTGGCGCCCCTCAGGCCCACCTTCGGGCTGGGGTCGATTGATGGCGATATGCAGAGGTGGTTCATCAAGGTTTCCATGTTTAGATCCACTGAACTGACCATGTTATAGTATAAAAGTAGTGGTAGAGGCTCCCTCTCAACATGAATATGGAGTAGAGTAGAAGTAGAATTAGACTAGAGTAGTGTAGTTCCATTCCCACCTTGTGAAGGAGCCATTCTCAAGAAGAAGTAGTGCCTCATATATCTTAGCTCTAGTAGCTAACTAGAAGACGGAGCGAGTGAGTGTGAGTCGGAGTAGTACCGGAGTTGTCGACTACCTCCTCAAGTGTACGTCTACACTTAGCGGAAGGAATACCGGAATCGCCGGTACAACTTCACTTGTACCTCGATGAATCACAATACTATTTGGAGTATTAAGGTTCGTGTTAATCTTTGTTTACGAGTTCCTATCGTGTTCTAGCTTTCGCTTTCTTAGCTTGCTGGACCGATCATTCACCCTCGGGTGAGTGCTTTAGCGAGAGGGCGCAAGTCCTAGCTACTGCTAGAGTAGTGGCCCTTAACATAAACGTGGTGTTTAGGCTAAGCGGTTGCAGGTTGGTTGCCTGGTACTCCACTATTGAGGAGGTAGGCGGTAGGTGGTGATAGCCCTGTCCGTCCTTTGTAATCCACCCACATTCGGGAATCCAGGTAGAGTTGTATCGGCATAGACTGGGAAACCGGTCTCCACCCATTGACCGAAGCAGGTTATGTTTAGCTAAGTTTGATCACTTAAGGATCCATTACCTAGAGAAACCTCGCTACCCTAGGGTCATTCTTCTTCTACCTAAAACCGGGGGATCTTAACCCGGAGGCTACAACACACCGTTCCCTGTGGAAAATTACGATACCCTGAAATACTTCCGGGTGAAGTGCTGCAACAGTACTTCCGTGCGCTTGCAGACTTTTTTTATGCTAAAAACACTGGCTGGGCCTGGATGTCTTCTATGTGGGGTGTTAGCCCAGATTCAGAGTTTGATGGGCTTCTTCCTTTATTTCTAGGTTTTTACGCCATACCGAAAGCGTATTCTTCTTGCCTTTTCCATTGTATTCCTTTCTGTAGCCTGTAAAACAATAATTCTCAAATACAAATGGAAATAGGTCAAGGTGATAACATATGTATGCAAGTATGCTTTGTTTTGTCCTTGGTTGGCTTATAAAATTTGTTGGTAAGCACCACCAACAATGATTGGTGTTCTCCCGATTATTTGGTGATTGGCTCAATGCAAGGTGTTCACCGGTGATTGGTTCTCTACTTGGCAATCCTGAAGGCTCGGTGAAACACATCTCTATCTAGCTCATTTACTTTGTGTAGCTAGTTTGCTTTATTGTTGTCTAGTTTATTTGTTGTTAATATACCCTTCTCATAATTAAAGATGTCATAGTTGTGCTAGAGCTAACCATTTAATTTCATACTCTTGTTTAGCTCTAGTTGATTGAGTGACATAGAGATAGTAGGTAGAATTGTTGGATAGGTGGCTTGCAACACAATCAATTGGCTAGTGCAAAAAGGTTCACTATTTGTGTTGCTAATTGAAAGGATCAAGATACCCAAGAGAGGGGATGGGTAAATTGGGCTAATCTGAGATTTTTGCAAGAATTAAAATTTACACTAGCCCATTTCACCCCTTGTGCCTAAAAGTATGTTTCAACTATTCTACCGCACAAAAGACTTGCACCTAGGTTCCAATCCTACTCTAGCATGACAATTCTAGAAATATAAATTGCAAGAATTGAAATGCTCAAAGTAAATGCGGAATGTAAAGAGAGGAAAGGAACACGACAATATTTTTCTGAGGTATCGAGGTGTCGGCACACCCCCTAGTTCTCATTGGAGCACCCGCGCAAGGGTATCTATCGCACCCCAATTTTAAGAACAAAATCGAGGGCACAATATATGTATGCCAGAATTAATTTTCATACATATATCGACATCATAATAGTACCAAAAAACAATGTTGCATTAATATATCAAACATTATTACATTAATGACCCTCGGGTCCAAAAGAAAAGTATAGACTCTCATGAAGACTCGCGGAAACTGGACGCCATCTCTACAGGAAGGTTGACCGGGGATAGCACCAGCCTAGTACAACCCATTTTGGTCGAAGCCACACCGTTTTTTGGGTACTCCTGCTCCTCGACGAAGTCTCCAACGTCTGGGTGGGGTAGCAGGGGGGACAAAGAGGAAGAGTGAGTACATCAAAATGTACTCTGCAAGTGTGGGAAAAATGTGACATGGGGCTAATAACAAAGGTAGACTGATTCTGTTTGACACGAGCACCTAAAGCGACACACCCTATTAAATCCTATTTTTCCTATGCACCTATTTAATAGGTTTTAAACCACCATTCCTCTTATGAACAGAACAACACTCGGAGTCCACCGAGCAAAACCACATTTGGAGATCCACCGAGCAACCGACACTTAGAGTCCACCAAGTAACCAACACTTGGAATCCACCAAGCAAACCCGCACCTGAAGTCCATCAGGCAAACCACACCCGAAGTCCATCAGGCAACCCGAACCAGAACCCAAAACCAACCAACTAATCCCAATGAAGTCCAAGGCGCTCGTGACCGTAAGAACGACTGATATATCAGTTTTACACTCGGCAGAGGTTTGTTACCCATGAGTCGTGTATTTCCCCATCACGCTAAACACTGTCAAGGTGCATAGCGGGGTCACACTACAAGGCCTTTACAAAGTTCCTCCAAGCCTGTGTTACACGCACCTCTAAGGTTTCTCCTCTGTACATAAGTTAACGACCCCAAGGGACCCCTCTTGAGCCACTAAAATTGTCCCCGTGTAGCATAACTTGGAGGAAACTAATTAATTAGCCCGGTCCAGCCCATCCAGACCTCATGGTTGCGCTGTTTAACCAGGTTACATGCTCCGAGAATCGAGTCCTGGGGATCCAGGAAGGATAACAAGCACGAGCCCAATCAACAACATCATCTGCCAAGTCCATGGCAACCAAAAACCCCACCAAAACGGTCCATCTTACCGGATTTACCTAATCACCATGTTACTATAAAAATGACCAACCCATATTGTTCCATGGATCATTAATCAAGATTAATATTTAACAATCATCCCATCCTAACCATGACTGCAGGGCTAAGCATTTAGATCTACCCATAATTTCCAAAACAGGTGACAAGGAAAGTATAGACAAATTCTAGTAAACCCTAACATTGGATTCAATTTAATACACTGCATGCATCTAATAGATCTAACTACTCTAATACAAAAAGTAAAATAAAGTAGGTGCAAGATGTTCAAGGACACTTACCTGCGGGTTGGGTAGGATCAGTAGTGGCATAGTCTGGGTTCGGGGAGTCCTCATACTCAGCACTCTCTGGATCACGCAACATATATGACACATACAAGAAAATTAAATAATAGTACAACAAATAGAAGTCAAATAGAATGTAAATAGATCTATTGCATAGAACTCATTTCTACGAATCTAACGCGACTTGAACGGGTGAAAGCAGAGTTAAAAGGCAAAAGTTATGAGTGTTTCAATCTGAGTGGCAATTCTAAAAATTGATTGAACTCAATTTTGTAATTTAAATAAATAAAACCAGAATTAAAAAGGCATATGGACACAACCTCATTTATTCAAAATTGCAAGGGCTAGATTGAAAGAATCAACAGACTCCGCACACAGGGTGACTGGAACGCGGGTTGATATCGCAAAAGTGGAGGGGCTAATATGCAAAGTCGGCGCGACAGGTCGACGTGGGCGCGCGACTGCTGATGTGGCCGCCACGTGGCTCTTGGCGACTGGCCGGGTGCACCAACAATGGTTGTGGGCCGGTGCGCGTGGCAATGGGGGCGATGGTCCATGGACTGTGGGCGCGGTGCATACCTCTTCGGCCGAGATCTAATCTCGACCGTCACATGGGATCGAATGGCCACAACAGAGGGGGGGGGGGAAGACAGCGGTTAGAGTCAGGGAAGCATGGTGGCGCCATGAATGGCTCACCGGAGCTTGCTTGTGACGGAACGGCCCTAATCTCATGGCCCACGTGTCCCTGTCAACCTCTGACAGCCGAACCCATGTTCCATGTGATTAAGACCTGTTCGCCACCGGGCTACATCAGTGCCCAATGTCCGCAGGATCATCTCACAATTCGGTTACAGCATTGCATACTTTTACAAATAACATCGGAATAATGAGCGGAAGACTTAAATAACATTAGTTTTACAAAGCAGAGTTCCAAATAGAAATTAAGGTGCAGTTATTACAAACCAAGCTCTGATAATAGAAATAGACATAGGCAACGTAGTGGAGAACAGCAAAGATACTTATAATCACCCAGCCCGAGGGTGTACAACTATTCTTCGGCCTCATCGGCCTCTTCCTGGACGATGGTCACGCAGCAGGGTGCAAGACACATCGGGGACTCTGTCATACCTGCAGCATGGGTAACAAACCCTGAGTACTGGGGTACTCAACAAGACTTACCCGACTAAGAAGAAGGGAGAAGACTCAGGAATGAGAGGCTTAGAGTAGTCAAGGTAAGGCTTAAGCAAGATCAGGTATTTTGCAGAAAAGCATTTTTGTAAACCTTATTTTATTTTGGAAAGATTCAGTATTCCTCAATTCTTCATCGTTCCTGATACATTTTACATTTCAAAACATTCCTAGTTGAGAACCACTCTCCGTTGATAGTCAGTGGACCAAGTCTCCATAACCGAGGAGCAACGTTAATCCGGATAAATAATACTCAGCTGAGGATCCCTATCCACACTGCATATGTAGCACCCAAGCTTGCATATGCCAACTCGTCTACCACGATTCCTCCAAGATTGGACCGGTCCTACGCCACCCGGAAGTACAGTACACCACTCCTTTCCAGGTACGACGACCACATGGGTACATGCTACTTCCGCCATCTCTCCACTCCCAGTGCGCGGTTGTCGGTCCCAATCAAGGATTTCTCGGAGCCAGAGCTTTCCGAAGTATGTGAATAGTTACAAGTCTTGACCAGCAGGCCCCCATACGGATGGTCCCTAATTTTCCAGCCAGAACTATACCTTGGTTATATCTCACCCAAGCGTAATAGTCCCGTCAGTTTTTCAACCCTGTCCCGGTCGGTGTCAACTGTTGAGTCCCGGACTACAACATGACGGCACCGTACGCTCGGACAACCTCTCCTCGCTATTGACTAGGTACGGATCAGATACCTAGCCAACAGCCGGGGAGTAAGACCAAATTCCCATAAACATTCCTTAAGTGATCACACTTTTGAAATTGGTATTTTATTGCAAAGTCTAATTCAATAAGCATTGCTAAGCATTTTTCAAATACTTTTGAAAAGCAGGTATCGGGTGTATCAGTGGTCAAGGTGGATAGTGCATCAATTAGGATAGCACACAACTCCTATAAACCTAATGCAATAATTTAACTCAAAAGCATTTAAGGAAATCATTTTATAAATTCAAGGAAAGGGTTAAATGCACCGGGGCTTGCCTTGAAGAGCAAAGACAGCTGGCTCAGGGTTGGAGGTGCAGAGGTCGAAGCTCGGAGTTACTTTGGGAGCAGGTTCGTCGGCGGCGGCCTCGACTTTGACTTCTCCTTCGGTGACTATACGAATGCAATGATGCATGCACATGAGTATGCTAGCATGAACAATGCAACAAAGGGCAACAACATGAACCTTAATCACCTTTTCTGTTTTTCTTAATTATTTAAAAAGGTCATTTTATGCAGTTGTTCCAAAAATTACCAAATTAATCACATAACTTCGTTATGGTGTAGACAGATGGTAAAACAAATTTCATAATTTTTGGAGGTCATTAAGGTGCTCAAATAAAATCAGACATTAATTAACAAAAGGCACTATTTAACAATTAAAGATAAATGCTCAAAAATCAACTTGTTCCAAAAGACTTCAACATTTCACCAGAGACTAAACATGGCATAGGAAGTTCACAAAAATTTATCTCATGATTTTTTGAGTTATAAATGATTTTCTAAAAATCCAAAACCATCCATTTATTAATTAAAATAGGGATTTATATTTTCAAATTCTTGCAGAAAAGTCAAGTTTCATATTTTTATAAAATACTACATGGTATAAAGACTCAACTGTAAAATGTTTAGAATTTTTAGAGCAATACAGAAAATCATACAAAAAGATGAAATAACAAGACTATTCATATTTTTGAAAAGGAAAAGAGCACTGAGCTCGAGTCGGAGCGGGCTCGACGTCGAGGCTCGAGGCTCGGCTGAGAAAACAGAGGCTGGGCTCACCGAGAGTCAGAGGCAAGGCTCGACGAGGCGGATGGAAAAGAGGGCTCGACGGCGAGGCCTCGGCGGGGTTCTCTTGCGGCTAGCCTCTCGAGGGTGGCCTCGGCTCACTCGAGGCTTGAGGCTCGGTGGTAGTTGCGATTCGCCCGAGGCTGAGGCTAGTCTCGGCTGCTTCGAGGGGCGGGGTTCGAGGATGTGCTCGAGGGTGTGGCTCGGGAACGTGCTCGAGGGTGATGCGATTCGCCCGAGGCTTGGGGCTCGATACGGTCGAGGGTGCGGGTCGAGGAAGGAGAAGACCGCGGCGGCACTCCGGCGGTCCGGCGACCCTGTACACCAGGCACGGCCACCAGTAGCCGGTTAGGAACGCAAGAAGGCAAGGAATGAAGATCAGAGGTCAGAGGGAGGAGCGGTGGAGCGACGGCGGCGAATTCCGTCGACCCGAGCCGGTCGGTCTCTCACCGGTGCTGAGGAAGAAGGGCTCGCGCTCGGCGGTGGGAGGCGGTAGCGATGGAATTGAGGGGTGGGGAAGCTGCACGGGCTCAAGGCGGAGCTGCTGGGCTAGTTGGTTGAGCGGCGGGAGCTTCGAAGTGGGCTGGCGACGGCGGCGGGGTGAGTGAGGAGCTCAGACTCCGGCGGTCCCTTTTATAGGCACGGTCGGGGACGGTAGAGAGCACGGGATGGTGTGGATGAGTTCGGCCGAGGCGTGCGCACTCGATTGCAGGCTGGCGGGAAGGACGGCGTGCAGTCGGGGCCTGGGCGTGAGGTCGCCGGCGATGGCCACGAGGCGGCGATGCTCTGGGCGCTGTAGGGGACGGGGGCGGAGGTCAGCGCTTGCGCGTGCGGATGCGGAATGATGGCGCGGACAGCGGCTGCAGGTTGGAGGCAGGCGTGTAGCTGCCAGGCGCGTGGCGCACGCGGCGGCGACGAGCTGCCATGACCGCCCCCCCTGGCCCTAGGTAGAAGATGAACAGGGCTAGGGTGTAGGGTTTGACTTTTGGCTGATCTCTGTATTTTGCAAATTACTCCCAAAACTTGAACTGAGCAGCAAAAACTCAAAATACCAAAGTTGTGCAGAAAAAGGAGATCTACAACTTTGTCAAAAAGAATATTTTCAAATTCCAAACAGTTTTTGAATTAAATTCGAAAACAGAAAAGGGAACACTTTTGGGATTTGAATAAATTTAAAATTACTTTTGATTTTATATTGGAACTCGAAAATCTGTAAATACCAAAGTTGTCCCTCTTGACAAGATTTACAACTTTGCCTTTTGAACCAAATCCAAATTTTGAATAGTTTTTAAAGTATTAAAAGAGGGGTAAAAGCCAGGGTTTGGAATTTAGGGTTTTTCAAAGGGATTTGAAATCTGTTTTTGATTTTTGGGTTTTGAACAACACAACAAAGCTTCAAGACATCAAATTGAACAAGAATTACACAAGACTAGGCACAGAGGTGAAATTACCATTTTGCCCTTAAAGGAAGATTTGGGCATTTAGGGTTTTTGAAAAGAGATCACTACACAACTATTAAGCAACACAAATGCATGACAAGAAATGATTAAAGACTAAAGATGATGACATGTCAGATTAATTACATTATTAAACACCAGAGGTGTTACAGCCTTCCCCCCTAAAAGAAATCTCGCCCCGAGATTCTGCGTCTTAAGGAGGATAAGGGCAAAACCTTACATCTACAGAGTATCGAAAAAGTCGGGATAGTTCTTTGCTAAGAAGTCTTCGGATTCCCAGGTGGCTTCTTCTTCAGAGTGTTGGTTCCACTGGATCTTGTACCATCTTGTGGTAGTTCTTCGGGTAACACGGTCCTTGGAATCCAACACACGAACTGGATACTCCGAGTACGACAGATCAGGTTCTAACTCAACACCTTCAACTTCCACCATGTGTTCGGGTACTCGGAGACACTTCTTGAGTTGTGAGACGTGAAACACATTATGAACTGCTGAAAGATGATCGGGCAAACTCAGTTTGTAAGCTACCTTGCCACAACGATCCAGAATTTCAAACGGACCAATGTAGCGGGGTGCTAACTTTCCTTTGACTCCAAAACGAGTGACTCCTTTGGTGGGTGAGACCTTCAGGTACACATAATCCCCGATCTCGAACTGCAGAGGTCGACGTCTCTTGTCAGCATAACTTTTCTGTCGAGACTGTGCAATCTTCATGTTCTCTTGTATTTGCTTGACTTTCTCTTCCATATCTTTTACTAGATCAACCCCAAAGAATTCCCTTTCTCCAGGTTCAGACCAACTGAGAGGTGTACGACAACGGCGACCGTACAGTGCTTCAAAGGGTGCCATTTTGATGCTCTCCTGGTAACTGTTATTATATGAGAATTCTGCCAAGGGCAAACAGTTATCCCAAGTATCTGCGAAGGTGAGCACACATGCTCTCAACATATCCTCCAACACTTGGTTGACTCGCTCAGTTTGTCCATCTGTTTGTGGATGATATGCTGTACTATGCAAGAGCTTGGTTCCAAGTGAGGCATGGAACGCTTTCCAGAACTTTGCGACAAACTGAGTACCACGATCAGAGACAATGCTCCTGGGTATGCCATGGAGTTTCACTATGTGGTTCTTGTACAAAGTGGCATAAGTGGGAACGGTGTAACTGGTCTTCACTGGCAGGAAATGAGCTTGCTTAGTGAGGCGATCCACGATCACCCAGATGGAATCAAAACCTTTTGGTGTCTTTGGTAGTCCATTGATAAAATCCATACTGATATCGTCCCATTTCCAAGCAGGTACGGATAAAGGTTGCAATTCTCCTCCGGGCTTCATGTGCACGGCTTTGACTTTCTGGCAGGTATCACACTGAGCGACATACCGGGCGATCTCAATCTTCATCTTTGTCCACCAGAATTGCTGCTTCAAATCCTGGTACATTTTGTTGCTGCCGGGGTGGATGGAGAATCTAGTCAAGTGTGCTTCATCAAGGATTAACTTCCTTAACTCAGGCACTTTAGGAACTACTAACCGATTCTTAAACCATTTCGATGATATGCTTGATTCCAGGGTTATTTTTTTGTGCAGCGATGATCTGCTCTCTGATAGGGGTTTCTATTCTGATATTACTCAGAGTTCCTTGCGGAATCATTTCAATATTCAACTTTTCCAGCTCATAACACAAAGAAGAATCATAGGGTTTCTTCATCAGACAGTTGCAATAAGACTTGCGACTGAGTGCATCGGTGACCACATTCGCCTTACCCGGATGGTAATGCACTTCAAGATCATAGTCCTTAATTAACTCAAGCCATCTTCTCTGTCTCATATTTAGCTCTTCTTGAGTGAAGATATACTTCAGGCTTTTGTGATCAGTGTACACATTACAGGTACTGCCCAACAGATAATGACGCCAGATCTTCAAGGCATGCACTACTGCTGCTAACTCGAGATCATGAGTTGGATAATTCTCTTCATGTCGCTTAAGCTGTCGGGAGGCATAAGCGATCACTCGACCTTCTTGCATCAAAACACAGCCCAAACCAGTACCAGATGCATCACAGTAGACATCAAAGGGCTTCTCGATGTTCGGCTGGGCTAGCACTGGTGATGTAGTTAACAGTTTCTTCAGAGTTTGAAAGGCTTGCTCACAGGCTGGTGACCAGACAAACTTCACAGAATTCTTTACTAACTCAGTGATAGGCTTGGCGATTCTTGAGAAATCTGGGATGAATCGACGATAATATCCTGCCATTCCCATAAAGCTGCGGACTTGATGAACAGTGGTAGGTGGCTTCCAATCCAGAATGTTTGCCACTTTACCAGGGTCAACTGACACACCTTCAGCGGATAGGACATGACCAAGAAACTGTATCTGATCTAACCAGAACTCACATTTACTGAACTTGGCATACAGCTGATGTTCTCTGAGACGGGATAGAACGATACGAAGATGTTCGGCATGATCTTCAGGGGTTTTTGAGTAGACAAGGATGTCGTCAATGAACACGACCACGAATTTATCAAGCTCTGGCATGAACACAGAGTTCATGAGGTACATGAAATGAGCAGGGGCATTGGTCAAGCCGAAGGACATGACCATGTACTCATATAGGCCGTATCTGGTGGTGAAAGTTGTTTTAGGAATATCTTCAGGACGAATCTTTATTTGGTGGTAGCCGGATCTGAGATCGATCTTGGAGAATACTTTGGCTCCAGCTAACTGGTCAAAGAGAAGATCAATATGAGGCAAGGGATATTTGTTTTTGATGGTGACCTCATTGAGTGGGCGATAATCAATGCACATTCTGAGAGTCTTGTCTTTCTTCTTTACAAAGATTGCAGGACAGCCCCAAGGAGACGAGCTTGGGCGAATGAAGCCCTTGTCCAACAAATCTTGTAACTGAGTTTTCAGCTCTGCCAACTCTCTAGGAGGCATTCGATAAGCTCTGCGGGATATGGGAGCAGTCCCAGGCTTTAGCTCTATGGCAAACTCAACATCACGGTCAGGAGGCAGACCAGGTAAATCCTCTGGAAAAACATCAGGGAATTCGCAGACCACGGGGATGTCCCTGGTTTCCAGAACATAGGTGGCATTTATTTGAGTGGCTGCTGGTTTTTGAGGCATTGGAAGTTGGAGAAGGAGTTTGGAGGTACTGTTAGGAATGTCCACTCTCACAACTCTATTCAGGACGTCGATCATGGCTTTATACTGGCACATCCAATTCATGCCTAGAATGACATCTATCTCCTGATCACGAAGCACTATCATGGTGGTGGGAAATACATGTTCCCCCAACATTACTGGTATACTGCGAACCACTTCCTTAGTACTTATACGCCCTCCAGGCGAAAATATGCAGAAATTTTCTTTCAACTCCCCAATTGATATCTCATGCTCAACGACAAATGTACGACTGATGAAGGAATGCGATGCACCAGAATCAAACAACACAACTGCAGGGTGATTGGCAACAGGAAACCTACCGATCATGACGGGCTCCCCTTCTGGTATATCGCTGACAGCGGTGTAGTAGACTTGCCCGTGCTTCTTGACAATCTTGCCCTTCTGAGCATGCTGCTGCTGTGCACGGTGCTGCTGCTGCTGCTGAGATCCTCCAGGATTCTTCTGAGTATTCTGGGCATACCTCTTGGGCTTTGGGCACTCACGAGACCAGTGACCAAGCTAGCCGCAGTTGTAGCAGGGATGGTTGTAGGCTGTTTGTGGAGTGGTGATACGAACACCTGGGGCATTCGGCTGTGTGGCACTCTGCTGGTTGGCATTGTGGGTGGTGGCCGCGGTACGGACGACCACTTGCTGGTTGGGATAAGGTAGGCGATTTTGGTGGTGACTGGGGTGGTATATGATCCTCTGGCGCTTGTGACCGCCAGAGAAACTGCTGGATCCTGCTTTCTTCTTCTTCTTTTCCTCTTGATACTGACGGTTGCTTTCTTCATATGCAACAGCACGATCAACGACATCATGATACGAACCGGTCAGGTTATTGGACAGACTTCTGCGGATCTTAGGATGCAGACCTCTAAGGAAACAATCCCTCTTCTTTTCATCCGTGTTGACATACTCTGAGGCATACTGGCTAAGATGGTTGAACTGACCCACATACTGCATGACTGTGGAGTCTTTCTGTTGAAGAGCCAAAAACTGATCAAGCTTCATTTTCATCAATCCGGAAGGGATGTGATGAGCACGGAAAGCAGTGCGGAACTCCTCCCAGGTCAACTGATGACCTTCCGGCTGGGCAGCCAACAGATTAGCATACCAAGCACTTGCGGGACCACGAAGCTGCTGGGAAGCGAACCGGGGCTTCTGGATGTTGGTACAGCGGAGAAGACCGAACTTCTGCTCCATAGTGCGGAGCCAATCATCAGCTTCCAGGGGTTCATCGGCCTTGGTAAAGACCGGTGGACGGGTTTCCGTGAAATCCACATATGTACTCTCACGGTTGTTGTTGTCGCGGCGACCATGGTGACCATTGTTCTGCTGCCCCTGATTTTGAGGCATCAGCTTAGTAGCGGCGGCCAAGGCTGCAATGGCATCTGCTAGCGTAGCAGGAACAGGTGGAGGGTTTGGAAGGTTGGCACCGTCAGAACCTCCAGCTCCAGTGCGAGTGTTCACAGGCATCTGTTAAGCAACTTGGAACTTAGCATTCATAGATAGGGTTCTGAAAACAACAGACTGATAGTTTCTTCTGATACAAAGGCTGATAGATTGATAAAGATGACTGACAGATAGCGACTGACTGATAAGGAGAAAAGGTACGAAAAGAAAGATACAGACTGACAAAAGACAGACTAACGCTCCCAAACCTAGACTAAGGTTTTAGGTAAGCAGGTGGTACAGACACACGGGATCTCCATCTCCTAACGATGAGCCTAATCCTCATCGAAGATGATCATGTCGTCGCCGTCGTCTTCTTCGAGGATGAGCTCAGGCTCTTCCTCCTCGTCCTCGTCTTCAGCGTGGACGTCCTGAGCAGGTTCAATTTCTTCGTCCACGTCTGGCTCTTGTTCCACATCGGGTTCTTCCACTACTCTGTCCTCAGGGTCTTCCATAACCGGGGGTACCAAGGGGTGGAGTTGATCATACAGTTGATGCACTTCCTCATGAAGCATATCATTGAACTGTTCAATCTGAGTTGTGTACTGCTGCAGTCCGTGGAGCTCGGCTCTGGTAACGTCCTCGCGGGTCCAAGCATCATTGCGCTGCTCGATAGCGCGAACCGTGTTCCGGTTGGCCTGCTCCAGGGAAGCTCGTGCCTCATAAAACTCCAGGCGTGAGTGGTAGAAGTCATGCTCCAAGTCCTTCAGCTCAGCCTTCAGATTCTTGATCTCCTCCTTCAGGTTCTTACGGGTGCGGCGGGGAAAGCGATGACTGTTGGAAGATTCTCCAGTCTCCTCCCCAGCGCGTGGTGCCAGCTGGTGGCGTGGCACACCATGCGGTCCAGTCGACTTGCGGGCGGTCAGCTTGATGCGAGCCATGTCTGGATAAGAGAAGATGGATGAGAAAGGCTAGCAAGAACGGGTAAAGGCATACTACCCGAACGAACTTAGAGAGGAAGTTACTTAAGTGATTATGACATGATGCATGAATCGTTCCTACGGAACAAAGCAATGCAATAAATAAATAAGGTACATAGGGCTTAAAACATGTTGCTCCACTAGCTAGTGTTGCCATATGAGAGACAAGATGAGAGAAGCAATTTGAACTCAAAATAGTCAAGTTTAGTTTGTTTGGACTCAAAAGGTCTTTTGAAGTTTTTCGCAAAAACGAACACTGCAACGTTAAAGTGAGATGCTCCGATACCACTCTGTGACGGAACGGCCCTAATCTCATGGCCCACGTGTCCCTGTCAACCTCTGACAGCCGAACCCATGTTCCATGTGATTAAGACCTGTTCGCCACCGGGCTACATCAGTGCCCAATGTCCGCAGGATCATCTCACAATTCGGTTACAGCATTGCATACTTTTACAAATAACATCGGAATAATGAGCGGAAGACTTAAATAACATTAGTTTTACAAAGCAGAGTTCCAAATAGAAATTAAGGTGCAGTTATTACAAACCAAGCTCTGATAATAGAAATAGACATAGGCAACGTAGTGGAGAACAGCAAAGATACTTATAATCACCCAGCCCGAGGGTGTACAACTATTCTTCGGCCTCATCGGCCTCTTCCTGGACGATGGTCACGCAGCAGGGTGCAAGACACATCGGGGACTCTGTCATACCTGCAGCATGGGTAACAAACCCTGAGTACTGGGGTACTCAACAAGACTTACCCGACTAAGAAGAAGGGAGAAGACTCAGGAATGAGAGGCTTAGAGTAGTCAAGGTAAGGCTTAAGCAAGATCAGGTATTTTGCAGAAAAGCATTTTTGTAAACCTTATTTTATTTTGGAAAGATTCAGTATTCCTCAATTCTTCATCGTTCCTGATACATTTTACATTTCAAAACATTCCTAGTTGAGAACCACTCTCCGTTGATAGTCAGTGGACCAAGTCTCCATAACCGAGGAGCAACGTTAATCCGGATAAATAATACTCAGCTGAGGATCCCTATCCACACTGCATATGTAGCACCCAAGCTTGCATATGCCAACTCGTCTACCACGATTCCTCCAAGATTGGACCGGTCCTACGCCACCCGGAAGTACAGTACACCACTCCTTTCCAGGTACGACGACCACATGGGTACATGCTACTTCCGCCATCTCTCCACTCCCAGTGCGCGGTTGTCGGTCCCAATCAAGGATTTCTCGGAGCCAGAGCTTTCCGAAGTATGTGAATAGTTACAAGTCTTGACCAGCAGGCCCCCATACGGATGGTCCCTAATTTTCCAGCCAGAACTATACCTTGGTTATATCTCACCCAAGCGTAATAGTCTCGTCAGTTTTTCAACCCTGTCCCGGTCGGTGTCAACTGTTGAGTCCCGGACTACAACATGACGGCACCGTACGCTCGGACAACCTCTCCTCGCTATTGACTAGGTACGGATCAGATACCTAGCCAACAGCCGGGGAGTAAGACCAAATTCCCATAAACATTCCTTAAGTGATCACACTTTTGAAATTGGTATTTTATTGCAAAGTCTAATTCAATAAGCATTGCTAAGTATTTTTCAAATACTTTTGAAAAGCAGGTATCGGGTGTATCAGTGGTCAAGGTGGATAGTGCATCAATTAGGATAGCACACAACTCCTATAAACCTAATGCAATAATTTAACTCAAAAGCATTTAAGGAAATCATTTTATAAATTCAAGGAAAGGGTTAAATGCACCGGGGCTTGCCTTGAAGAGCAAAGACAGCTGGCTCAGGGTTGGAGGTGCAGAGGTCGAAGCTCGGAGTTACTTCGGGAGCAGGTTCGTCGGCGGCGGCCTCGACTTTGACTTCTCCTTCGGTGACTATACGAATGCAATGATGCATGCACATGAGTATGCTAGCATGAACAATGCAACAAAGGGCAACAACATGAACCTTAATCACCTTTTCTGTTTTTCTTAATTATTTAAAAAGGTCATTTTATGCAGTTGTTCCAAAAATTACCAAATTAATCACATAAGTTCGTTATGGTGTAGACAGATGGCAAAACAAATTTCATAATTTTTGAAGGTCTCTAAGGTGCTCAAATAAAATCAGACATTAATTAACAAAAGGCACTATTTAACAATTAATGATAAATGCTCAAAAATCAACTTGTTCCAAAAGACTTCAAAATTTCACCAGAGACTAAACATGGCATAGGAAGTTCACAAAAATTTATCTCATGATTTTTGGAGTTATAAATGATTTTCTAAAAATCCAAAACCATCCATTTATTAATTAAAATAGGGATTTTATATTTTCAAATTCTTGTAGAAAAGTCAAGTTTCATATTTTTATAAAATACTACATGGTATAAAGACTCAACTGTAAAATTTTTAGAATTTTTAGATCAATACAGAAAATCATACAAAAAGATGAAATAACAAGACTATTCATATTTTTGAAAAGGAAAAGAGCACTGAGCTCGAGTCGGAGCGGGCTCGACGTCGAGGCTCGAGGCTCGGCTGAGAAAACAGAGGCTCGGCTCACCGAGAGTCAGAGGCAAGGCTCGACGAGGCGGATGGAAAAGAGGGCTCGACGGCGAGGCCTCGGCGGGGTTCTCTTGCGGCTAGCCTCTCGAGGGTGGCCTCGGCTCACTCGAGGCTTGAGGCTCGGTGGTAGTTGCGATTCGCCCGAGGCTGAGGCTAGTCTCGGCTGCTTCGAGGGGCGGGGTTCGAGGATGTGCTCGAGGGTGTGGCTCGGGAACGTGCTCGAGGGTGATGCGATTCGCCCGAGGCTTGGGGCTCGATACGGTCGAGGGTGCGGGTCGAGGAAGGAGAAGACCGCGGCGGCACTCCGGCGGTCCGGCGACCCTGTACACCAGGCACGGCCACCAGTAGCCGGTTAGGAACGCAAGAAGGCAAGGAATGAAGATCAGAGGTCAGAGGGAGGAGCGGTGGAGCGACGGCGGCGAATTCCGTCGACCCGAGCCGGTCGGTCTCTCACCGGTGCTGAGGAAGAAGGGCTCACGCTCGGCGGTGGGAGGCGGTAGCGATGGAATTGAGGGGTGGGGAAGCTGCACGGGCTCAAGGCGGAGCTGCTGGGCTAGTTGGTTGAGCGGCGGGAGCTTCGAAGTGGGCTGGCGACGGCGGCGGGGTGAGTGAGGAGCTCGGACTCCGGCGGTCCCTTTTATAGGCACGGTCGGGGACGGTAGAGAGCACGGGATGGTGTGGATGAGTTCGGCCGAGGCGTGCGCACTCGATTGCAGGCTGGCGGGAAGGACGGCGTGCAGTCGGGGCCTGGGCGTGAGGTCGCCGGCGATGGCCACGCGGCGGCGATGCTCTGGGCGCTGTAGGGGACGGGGGCGGAGGTCAGCGCTTGCGCGTGCGGATGCGGAATGATGGCGCGGACAGCGGCTGCAGGTTGGAGGCAGGCGTGTAGCTGCCAGGCGCGTGGCGCACGCGGCGGCGACGAGCTGCCATGACCGGCCCCCCCCTGGCCCTAGGTAGAAGATGAACAGGGCTAGGGTGTAGGGTTTGACTTTTGGCTGATCTCTGTATTTTGCAAATTACTCCCAAAACTTGAACTGAGCAGCAAAAACTCAAAATACCAAAGTTGTGCAGAAAAAGGAGATCTACAACTTTGTCAAAAAGTATATTTTCAAATTCCAAACAGTTTTTGAATTAAATTTGAAAACAGAAAAGGGAACACTTTTGGGATTTGAATAAATTTAAAATTACTTTTGATTTTATATTGGAACTCGAAAATCTGTAAATACCAAAGTTGTCCCTCTTGACAAGATTTACAACTTTGCCTTTTGAACCAAATCCAAATTTTGAATAGTTTTTAAAGTATTAAAAGAGGGGTAAAAGCCAGGGTTTGGAATTTAGGGTTTTTCAAAGGGATTTGAAATCTGTTTTTGATTTTTGGGTTTTGAACAACACAACAAAGCTTCAAGACATCAAATTGAACAAGAATTACACAAGACTAGGCACAGAGGTGAAATTACCATTTTGCCCTTAAAGGAAGATTTGGGCATTTAGGGTTTTTGAAAAGAGATCACTACACAACTATTAAGCAACACAAATGCATGACAAGAAATGATTAAAGACTAAAGATGATGACATGTCAGATTAATTACATTATTAAACACCAGAGGTGTTACATTGCTCGGAAGCGATCTGTGGTTCAGTAGAGACTGTGGAAAAAAGGGAAAAGAGAGCGGAGCTCACCGCGGCTTCTCTGGTGTTGCTCGCGGCGCCGGAGGGTGGATTGAAGAGGGAGGGCGACGCTGAGGAGTGGACGACCAACCCCCTGGTACCCCGTCGAGGTCGGCTAACTCCAAAGGAGGCCTAATTAGAACCCAAAAAGTAGCGTTGTGAGCTCGGTGTGCCATTGCGATGCTTACCGACAGGGAAAAGAGGGTTGTGACTGTTGGTAGTTCTTAACTTCACTAAAGATAGAGCTAGGCAACTATCCCCGGTAACGGCCTAGAAATGCTTGTTGACACTTGCTAACGTTGTTACTAGGAGTAGACTATGGAATCTATCCCTGGCAACGGTGCCAGAAATGCTTGTAGCAAGTCCAGTCACTATACCTAAAGGAGTGGAGCTAAAGCAGCTATCTACTAATGTCAAATGGGGTTGTCAATCCCGACACTAGTAGGAGCTAGCTAGAGAGATTGCAATCTACCTAGAAGAGATTCTGCAAGCGCACAGAACTATCATAGTAGCACTTCGCCTGGGAGTACCAGGTGTCGATTTATTTGATCCCAAAGGAATGCTAGGGTGGTGTATGAGTCGAGTCAAGGAGGGGATGGGAGTCGAAGAATAAGAAAGGGAAAAGGAGAGAAGAGAAGAGAGGAGATGAAAGGCTACAAAGAATTTATGAGTGGATAGGTAAGGATGAAATGAATGGTTAAGGTAACGTGGATGGATAGGTAAATAGGGGGAAAAGATAACTAAGGATAACTAATATAACTAACTAATAACTAATAACTACTCCTAGATAACTACGAAGCAAGATAGGCAAATGCCAAATAAGCAACCAAGTTAAGTATAGTTTTATTCCTATCTTGTCAAGTACCCAGGCGTACAAGCCTTTACCACTGACTTAGGTTGAACGCTAGCACAATGAGCCTTACTGTTAAACTAGACCAACTACATGGTGGAATTCAAGGCGCACAAGGTTGTCACCACCTGCTTGCTACCACAGCTATCCGGGGGTCTAGCCGTATCTGAAGGTAAGTCTATAACTAAGCACCACGCCTAATTATATTCTAACTATCTCTACCCTGGCCTAGAATAGAGACACCCTTGCGGACGTCAGAGAAAATACTTGACTTAATAAGATAAACACTAAACTAACTAAGCAACCTATTGGCAAAGATCAAACACTAAGCACACTAGAGATTAACTACTATGGCTAAATGAATTGAAATGTAGGATAGCTAGGTACTCAAGCAATCAATCAAGTATACTACTCAATACTGGCAAGTAGAATAAAGTAATACTTGAAATGATGAACTAGAATATAGTAAAGTGCTTGAGTTACAAGAGCACAACCTAAACCGGAGATGAAGGAAGACTCTTCCCAACTCCAGGACCGATTACTCGCACGCTTCTACTCTTGAGCTAAGCCTTGAGCAGCGCTTCCGTGAGGGCAATGAGGCAAGGATGCCTTGCTCTACTAGCTACCTACTTGCCTAAGCTTGGCTAAATCCTAAGCTATTAGCTCTCTAGCTTTGGCCTTGCTTTGCTTCTTCCTTCCTTTCCTTGCTTTCCTTGCTTGAAATGAAGTGACACCTCCAGGGGGGTATTTATAGTAGAGAGGTGGAGTAGGGGCTAGTCCACCGCCACATCATCGATCCGCGTGATGATGGATGAGAGCCCTTGGATCGCAACCTCCTTCAGATCAATGGTGCAGAAGAATTAAGCATGTGCTTCTTTAATTCAACATGTGCTTCTTTGCATGGCGGCATGCATGATCCACGCCACTCCCTCTTGAGCCCTCCGATGCCACCGACCTAGTGACCGAGGTCTAAGATTTGGCCCTGGGGTGGTCACACGGATCAGTGACGTGGCAGGGGAGAAGTTTGGGCGCCACCTAGGTGGCGGCGCCACCTAGGGGTGGCGGGCGCCACCCCACTAGGGCCCAAATGGGCCCTGGTGAGTGGTCTCGGCCCCTGGTGGGTCCATTCTCCAAATTTGGTCCAAATCCTGCATTCAAATAAAAATCTATGGACATGTGGAATTTGGTTAGTTTGAAACCTATTTGACTACTTTTCATGCCTTTTTGGGTAAAATGTTGATGGTAAAACAAGTGTTTAAGGACCATCAACAGTGACGATAGGGTATGGCGGAGGTGGAGCTCCACCATGGCGTTGGCTATGGCAGAGGTGACCTCTGGTGGTGTGCTAATGCGACGACGGGGTAGATGGAGACTAGGGGAAAAACCGTGGCGACTGTGGTGCCGAATTAGCCTTCTTATAGAGCCGAGAGGGGGGGACGGACGGTGCGGCAGGCCCGGTGGAGCACAAATGGCGGTCGCGGCCTGTGCGGGTAGCTCGGTGCAGGAAGTTTGGGATGGCCCTGGCACGTGGGGGCCACCGGTCAGCAATCGCGAGTGGAGGGGGAGGCCCACGCGGCTGGCTCGGCGCTGGGCCGGAAGAGCGCACGAGGAGGGAGGCCAGGCGGGCTGAGGGGAGGAGTGCTGGGCCAGGGGCGGGGCACGGGCGAAGGCGCTGGGCCGGTAGCAGCACAGGGCTTGGCCCAAGCCAAGAGAGGGGAGTGAGAAGGGAAAGAGGCCGGCGCGAGTGGGAGTGGTGCGGGCCGCCAGGCTGGGTTTGGCCCGAGCGAAGGAGGGGGGAGGAAAGGTGTGGGCCGAAAAGAGGGAGAGGATAGGGTCTGGTCCAGTTCTTTTCTTTTTAGTTTTGATTTTCAAGAACCATTTCAGATTCAAATCAATTTTTTTTTAAACCAAATCAGTTCGCAAACTTTTAAAAATATTTTCCCTAGGATTTGCAAATAGAACTTTGAGTTTAAATTTGGTAACATTTTTATAAACCTTTTATTTATTTTCTAAATAGAATAAAATTGATTCGTCCTATTCTGGTTTAATAATTTTTTTCACCCGATAAAAATATGCAATGGCATGAATGCAATATGAAACAAATAAATTTTATTTTCCTCCTCTAATTAATTAGTCATTCCTATTTAGTTTCTGGAAAATTTAAATCAGGGTGATACAGTATCGCTCCCCCTTGATCCGCACAAGGACTAAGTGCTCATTCTTCTTCGGCCTCGTGAATCGCCCACTATCGGTCACAACTTGAGTTGGGTCATCCACAAGCTCTCTGGATGATCACCAAGCTCCCGATCATCACCAAGCCATCTAGGTGATGCTGATCAAATGATCACCAAGCTCCCGATCGCCACCAAGCCATCGAGGTGATGCCGATCACCAAGAGTAACAAGCAAGAACTCTCACTTGACCAACACAAAGCTAATGAGATGGGTGGATGCACACTTGCTACTCTCTACTCACTAATGAGGTGTTTGATCACGCGATTATCAAATCTCTCAACCTCACTAGGGCTCTTGCACTCCCTTGCACACTCAAGGCTGTTGACTACTGTTCAAATGAGCAAGAGACCCCAAATGGAGGAGTTGATGAGGTATAAATACCCCCACACAACCCCTCCATGAAGAGGTAAATAACAACAGAAAAAGGAGCACCAGACGCGTCTGATGCGGACATCGGACCCGTCCTATGCCCTGGCAACGGTAACGTGTATGGTGCTCTGACATCACATGTGAAAGGATCAAGATGCCCAAGAGGCGGTGAATTGGGATTTTCTAAAACTTTGAGCAATAATTAAATCCTAATTGAAGGCCCGAAAATGCTAAAACTTTCTTTCGAAATTCTGGCCTTTGTCCCAACAAATTCAACCCAAAAGCTTCGGACTCAAGCGTGATGCCCACGACCCTCAGAACGAGAGTGGATGATCCCTAGAATCACAACGAGGCACCACACAAGAGATCAATCCAAAACTCCGAAAACTCCAAGTCAAGTTCTTACCCAAAAGACCCACTCCCAAATGTAGATGGAGGACTACGTCGGGAAATCCCTAAATACCTATGCTAACATATAGCAAAATAGGTAGAGAGGTTCCTAGGTGAACTCCAGAAGCAACCGCGAAGTCCGGAAACGAAACTAAAAAGCCGGGAGAGCAAACACACTAAAACTGCACAAACTGCAGAATCCCGGACAGTCCGTCGTTAGGCTCCCGGACTGTCCGGTGAAGGCCGGACCGTCCGCCACTAAGAGGTCGGACTGTCCGCCACTAAGAGGTCGGACTGTCCGTCGGTCAAAGTCCCAAAAACGGACTGTTCTGCAACAGTCCTCGACAGGTCTTCGACTGTCCGCGACCAGGTCCCGGACTGTTCGCCGGTCACCAGACTGAGCACAGTGCTCGCTGTGTTGATCTGTTCTGGCCGAGTCCCGATGGCCGGACAGTCCACCACTGGGGGGCCGGACAGTCCGCCACTGACCAGAATGCCCCAAAACAGCACGGGACAAAACCAAAATCGATTGGATCTTCACCAAATCGAACGAGGCTGCAACCAAACTTCTCCCAAGTGTTCTTCTACGTGTTGGGAAGCTAATCCTAGGATATCATCGCTCCAAACCAACTAATCCATGAGAAATTGGAAGAACACTAGAAAAGGGGGAAGAACGAAAAACGAACGCGATTTCGATCCGATCTATATGCTCGTGTGCTTAGAGGGGAAATCCTTTGGTGGAAAGAAGGAGCTCACGACATAGAACAATCTGATTGAAATGGAATCGCAAATCGTCTCGCGGAGAGAGAGAACGAGGCAAATCTCCGGGAGGGGAAAAACCGAAACGCGAAGAACAAAAATGCGAATTCGATCCAAAATCGACACAACCAAGAGGAGTACGAAATTGATCCTTGGATTGCTACAAGATGATGAATTGTGTAGCACACGATGTCGGGTTACAAGCCACTCCTTGCAACAACAAAGCGCGGATGGCAAAAAGCTCAAGAACAAGAGCCATTCCTCTCTTCCTAACCCAAGCCTCCTCTCACATGAACAAAATGAGAGTGACACCTCCAAGGATAGCTGTCCAACACAGCCCCTTCACATATATATAGGTGCACGTCCAAAAGACACAAACGCCCTAACATGAAGCACTAACCCCAAATACCCCCTAGAGGTAAAACCGTCCAACTCTGGCAGTTTCCATCCGACAGCCACGCGCCTTCTCATCCTTCGCTTCGCCTCGACGCAAGCTCCAGGATGCCGCCACGTGCCGTCACGTCGACCACTGAGCCTTCCTCACCGATAGCTTCTCCGCAACGCAAGCCTCTCGATGCCGCCACGCGTCGACCGTTCCGCATAGGAACATCCGCCGGTTTTGAGGCCCAAACCGGTAAACCCGCCAGCCCAGGCTTTGAGGCCCAAACCTGGAAACCGTCCACCCTGAGTTTTGAGGCCCAAACTTGGAAACCCGCCACCCTGAGTTTTGAGACCCAAACTCGGAAACCGTCGAGTGTAGCTTTTTGAGGCTCAACTACCGAACCCGCACCAATGACGGGATGTGGTTCGCACACCCCGACCACCGACACTGATGTCGATGCATGTTCGACCTCCCGCCGGGCACAACGCCTTCGCCTTCCTTCTTGACTCGGCCGACGGCACTTGCGCCGCACGCAAGCCCATGTCCGACCTCCCGCCAAGTGTCACGACGCCATCGTCTTCCTCCCGACTCGGCCGATGCATCACACATCCCCATGTGCTCCTACTCGTCGATGGCACATGCCAGCTACCACAGCTAGTCCTCCGGCCTCCCGGTCCGTCGGTCCAAGCCTCACGTCCGCCCTTCACCGCTCTGGGTCCATCGGCATGGCACGTCCGCCGCACGGCACGCCCATCCTTCACCGCTCCCGGTCCGTTGGCACGACATGTCTCTACTTGACCTTCACCTCGCCATCGACCACTGTCTCCGAGCTCCACACCTGCACATCAACACAGACAAGAGACAAATGTTGCACACGCACACCAACACTATTGGTATAAATTAACACACACTCTACTTTATCCGCAAGCGCACAGATAACATCTACCGATGTAGCACTTCACCGGAGTAACCCAGTTTTAATATCGAACCCAAAGGAATGGAAAGTGTTAAGTCTCAAAGTCTAACCCCTGAGTAGCTAACAAGGACGGAGAATCTAGAAGCATAGAGGGGATCATTAAGGCGGTCTAATTCCAATTTAAGAGTGATATGTTTATATTATTCTTAGTGGGGAAGTTGCCATAAAAGGTCACAAACAGAGTATGAGTCTTTTATGCAAATGTATAATCCTACCGAGCCTACACACGGGTAAGTGGACTATAGAAGAATCAACAAGGCTATAAGAGTCACCCTCGCGAACAACCACTACTACCGGCGTTATAGGAGGCATATATGAGCTATCAAGTCTAAGCACCACGCTTACACTATCCAACTACTCTAACTCTAGAATGACTAGAATTAAAGTACTCAAAAGAGAGTCATAAATCTTTAAGAATAATAAGAACAATAGCGCAAACTTAAATATAGACGTTGATTACCAAAACAATCGCTGAAGTTGATGATGAACTTGAATCCACATGTACAAGATGAAGAAGTTGATCCGACAGGCCGGAGCTCCTTCTTGATCTCTTCCTCTCTCTCTCTCTCTCTCTCTCTTCTAGTTCTAATATAAGACTAGGTTCTAAACCTAACTAGAGGGGTAACTAGTCTTCTACTTGAAAGCTGGCTCTTGATTACAACTAGATGAACTAGATCTAATTCTAGATGAACTAGAAGAGATTCATCTAGAGGGACCTCTACTTCTAATTGAAACCCTAGTTTCTGATGTGGAGATGAATAATGAAGATGGAGATGCCTGGAGAGGGGGGTCTGAGGCTGCTTATATAGCCCTGAGGGATCAACCGCAGCCGTTGGATCAAACCGACTTCAGGGACGGTGGAGATGCATCCTAGGAGGCGGTGGAGGAAGCTTGCAGAGGACGGAAGCCAGCGGGCTCGGGGGGAGACCGGTCGGTCTCCTGGTGGGACCGGTCGGTCCCACCTGGCAGGGTCCCGCGGTGCCCGACCTCCTGGTGTCTTCTGGTGTCCTCTGGAGTCTTCTAGAATATTCCTGACGTGTCGGTTGCGTTATCTCGCGTAGGTTTCCTTCTAGGGGAAGCAATCAGTGCTGGTTTCCTGGTTTAGTCCCTGCAGAATCACAATTCACCAAAACTCATGGAATATTGTCAATTAAAACCCTAAACCTTTGTTGGTGACTGAATTCATGCCCTTTTCATATTTATTTATCCTTTAATTTTAATAGATAACCAGTGTCAACAATTCCCCCAAGCTTACCTTTTGCTAGTCCCTTAGCAAAACCAAAACTTAACAATGGATCAGGAGTTGCTACTATATCTTCACTTCCAACAAGTATACCTACTGTTTAAACAAAAATTCTCCGAAACATATCATGTTATTCTTCATGGGGCTTATTACTCTTACCTTAGATCCTAAATAATTGAGAGATTGAACAATCGAATCAAGCACTATGTCTAGTTCTTTCACTTCACCTTTATCACAGAGTTTTAATTAATTTTCAAAAGCATTAATACATATGTTGTCAAATTAAACAATGGATCCAAAGAGAAAGTCAACCAACCATTGAATCAAGAAGTGCATGTGTATGGAAAAATAAAGTCGGATGCTCTTTTGAATATATTCACTCTCTTCTGTTTATCAGAGACATATGGCTATCAGGCTAATTCTACTGTCGGGCACGTGCCCATTTTTTCTGACATTTTTGTTTCTTCTTTTTTTTTTATTTTCGAGGTTCCAGACACTTGTCCCTTTTTATTTCCTCGGGATCTATCTTTTTGAGGTTTCGGACACTTGTCCCTTTTTATTTCCTCGGATCTTTTTTTTTCTTTTCTCTTTTTTTTTTCTTTTTTTAATAGCCATATGCTCCCAACAAACTTCTGAGAGGGTAGCAACAGATAATTATGAGCATTTATGCGGAAGATGGATGAAATGTGTAAGTGATCTCAATTCAATGGCAAGATAACATCTCACAGGGTCACAAAGCTTAATTTAACTCAATGCAATTATTAGTCATATTCATATTTAGAAATCTCCGGAACTCTAGTGTTGTTTAGAACAAGATAATAGCAGCTCAGATCATCACATGTCATATCCCAATTACCTAGACCTTAGATTAAGTATTTGCCATCCATGTATTTAATTTTATTTTAAGGCATCATTATTAATTAGGAGAACTCATGCTTTGAAGGCTAGGTACTTGAAAGAAATTAGATAGAGCAACTATTCATCATTTCCATGCAAAAGATTAGAGAGAGGGTTCTTCTTTAGTCATCAACTCCTTAAAATAAACTAGACACACTATTTTATTTATTTAATCTAACACACTTTAAGATAAAGCTAATAATAGTAGTAGTAGTAATAATAAAGACAAACCTGAATCGTGAAGATAACGGGGGTGCGTCTCCCCCAAGCTGGTTCCCTTACTAGTGTTGAGCCTTCATGTGCCCATATATTTTTGTCTCTTTTTTAATTAATGGTGAGCCTTCATGCGCCCACATATTTTTGTTCTTTTCTTTTTAGGGGTGAGCCTTCACGTGCTCACATATTTTTGGTGTTTTGAATTTATAGAATGAAAAACTTAAGAGGATAAAGATACTTACGTGGATACATGGGGTGCCTTCCCCCAAGCTGAATGTTGACGTAGTCATTCGATCTTGTAATGTAGCAGACTGACAGTGGATATGTCCTTCCTCTATTAGAGCTTTGATTGAGGTTGATGGTTGTTGAAACAGTGCTCCAGTAGTGGATGGAACATTTACTTGCTCGTCAGCTTTTCTTGGCCTTTTAAATCCTGTGAAACTCAAATAGACAACAAAACTTGTAGAACAGATTAAGCATTAGCGATTGGCTACTCAAGCCTTAGTTGTCTAGAATTTCAGTAAGATCTCTTTCTCAATATTTTTGTATTTTAATATTTTTATGATGCAAGAGAAAAATGCAATAGGATGAATGTATGCATATTTATTTTTATTATTTTTATACCACCACGATGAACATTCCTGTGGGCTTTTTACACACCATAGAATTATTCACATGGGGCTTCATGGTTTATGATGTAGTGTAAAAAATGCAATATTTTTATTTTCTTTTCTAATGCAACGCAGAAATTAAAATGTTTGTGAATTAAATATGATGATGCAATAAATGACTAAGAATTAAATATGAGAAATATGCAGGAAAATAAATATGAGGATAACTACCGATTTTTACCTTTTGGCGAAGGTTCGGATATTTAGGTCCGACGAACCGGACCTTCCCTTGGTTTAGACCTCCCAAGGTATGTCAGACGTTTGGAAAGTTGTTATTGATTGTACCTCTTAGGTGCAGACATTTTCTTCCATACTTTCTTGGTCTGGGTCTTCACTTCCTGTGGTTTACCGTCTTGAGGTTTCTCTCCTTTCTTTTCTAGGACAGTGTCGATAGCTTCTTCTTCGTGATTGGCCTCTCTATTCTTGATAGCTTGTCTTCTTTGGCTTTGAGAGCGGCGTATTTCACTTCTGTTTTTCTTGGGTGCCTCATTGGGTATGTAGTTGATGAAGTTGCATCGTGCCTTTTCCCTAGGAAAGTGAAAATGGATTTCCTCTTGTAGATGATTGCACTTGTAGCGTAGAGGAATGGTCTTCCTAGGATGAGGTGGACATCATTGTTTTCTCCTATGTCGAAGATCAAGAAGTCGGTGGGGACTTCATGACCTCTAATTTTGACTACGACGTCTTCCATCATTCCTTCTTGTTTATGCCTCTTGATATGGTGTCACTCTTTTTCTTCGTTCGTCCAGCAGTTTGAAATGAAGCGTTAATTATGGAAGCTGGCAGCATCTTGCTCAGTGTTCATGTTCTTGTAGATCTAGGATCTTCACTCTGTGAATTTAGGAGTTGACAAACTTTGCCCTGTTTGCTCAAGAGTGTATCCTGCTCATAAAGACAAGGTAGAGATCAAGTGCATCGGTTCTGTTGGTGGAAAAACACCAACAGAACCAAAAGTTTTGTTTATTCCCCTCTAACCTTGGGCACATTGCACAAGACAAACTTGTTGTTTATGTGTCCTATTCAATCTTAACATGAGTGATAGGATCAGAGGATGAGCATGAAAGTAGCATCTTAAAATATTTAACAGATCAGATTACTTAACCCAAGGAAGGATAATCTATGCATAAAGTGTCGATCTTTTTATGATTAAGATATATCATCTTCCAAAGGTTAGATGCACAACATTTTAGCTCATGTAGTTAAGACAGTGAGATTCAAGAGAGTAAAGCTAGGAACAAAGATCAAAGGACTAAACATGTTGAGTTGATTAGGTTGGATCAAGTGAGGTGCAACTTAAACATGTTTTGTTCTTTATCTATGTTCATACTAGAATCAAGAAGAAGCTTTTAAAGTGATGGTTACTTACCTTGAAATGTTACTTTGTCATTGAAGAGTGATGTGTCGAACCACCTTGTGGAAGCTTCTCTTGTCTAGCTGGCTGGTCTTCTCTTGTTTGTCTCACAGTATGATTGAGAGGAGAAAGATCACAGTGGAATCATCTTTAGAGGTATCGATCTTCCTTCTCTTGTGTCGACTTATCAGTGAAGGTTCATTGTTCCTCGAGTATGCTGACTAGGATCCTCTCTCTTTCTTGTATTAATTCTGTACTATGAGGATGTAGGGACAGTTCTACATTCTTCTCTTGTCAACCTTTCTTGTTTTCCTTAAATCATTGGGTTGGAAAGAGACTTGAATTCAGAGCTGCTACTCGAATGCCTCCATGAGAGTCTTTTGTCTTGTAATGTCACAACTGAGACTTGTCCTCTCAACAGTGTCTAGATGATGGAGATCTTATCGGCTGTTCTTCTTGATTTGCTGGCTCAGGTACTATCTCTCCATCTTCTAACTCATGTGTTGCAGTGGCTTCATCCTTCATGATGCCCTCCTCAATTCTTGGCAGTTGGTTCTCCCTTCGACGTCTTCTCTTGGTTCTCTTTGGCTGCTCATAAGTGATGTAGATGTTGAAGATGCAGCAAAAGATCCAAAAGTTGACTTCTCCAGGTCCGGCAAAGATGATAACATTGATGGTGTTCAAGAACGATCTTCCAAGAATGAGTGGCGGATCATATTCTTCTTCTCGACTGGGATAGCATCTAGTGGTTTGTATTGATCAAAGTGGTGGGTAGGAGATCAATATGTTGGAAGTTGGGTTTCTCCTTCCTCCCTTTGATTGTGAAACATATCTAGATAATAGAATTGTCTCTCCCAGGATGGCTTGTGATGTAGATGGATTCCCAAACAACATGTTCATGTGTTTGACTTGTAGATCTTGTTATTGTTGTAGTGGTACCATCTTGTCTCCCAAGCTAGCTCTTGATTAGAAAAGAGGATAACTTCCCACTTCTTGTCTTGATGTCTTGGGCAATGATGGTTGCAGGCATAGGTTGACTCATACGAAGTAAGTTGCATCCTGTTTGTCATCAGCGCCCAAGCAAGACTCAAAGCTAGGCTAGCACCTTTTGTGATCTGAGAGTAGGTTTGTGTGTCTATGGTTTGAGTTTTGGATCTTCAATGTTCACACCAAACCATGGGTGAGCAAAATTTCTCTCCTGCATAATGTTAGTGGACATATACCCGAAGGATTGCAAGAATTTGAAGCATGGGTTGTTATCCATAACTTATGTATTTTGCATCTATGCTAATAAAAAGATGTTTTTAGGATTATTTTAGCGTAGACTAGTATTTTATGTGTTGGCTGCACTTTAACATGATTCAAGGAAAAAGAAAACTTGCAGTAGAAGACAAAATAAATAAACTTCAATACTCACAGTTCTTTCATCCATGATGAATGAGCTGAGTCTTCATTGTGCAAAGTTGTTGAAGTTCATTGTACGCCTTGCTTCATCTCCAGTGTGAGTTCATCTCTGGACTTTCCCAAATTGATATTGAAAGTTTCCCTGCAGGGGTTAGTCCAACAAAATATCCAACATCCACTATAACATACTGTCGGCTCAGAAACCAACCTAGACACCACGTCTAATTTGATTTAAGAGGGCATTCTAACCTAAGCATGCTTAAATTAAAAGGCCTTTGAAAGCAAGATCACCCACTCCTAAACTAGGCACCATGCTTCATTTAAGAGATGTATGAAAGTACTTCAAACCTAAACATATACTATAGCAAATAAAGGTAACATGAAGGCATTATAGAGATTTACTTAGATGAAAGAGCATGATGAGCATATCTTAAAGGTAGGGACAACCAACATAGCAACATGGCAAGAGATGTTCTTAGAAAGTCTATTCCCCAAGCTTGGATTTTGCACAAATCAAGATTGGATGAATGTAATTCAATGTTGCATGATGATCGGTTGGACATACCTTGTGTTTGTTGTTCCTTCTTTTCTGCTCCAGATCTAGAAAGGTTAGTGACAAGAATACCCGAAGGAATATTTTTATAATTATATTTCTATGCTCATTACAAGGACAGTGCAGTAGAAAGGTAGGCATAGCTCATAGCCAGGTATTATGATGGGGTGTAAGGATTCTACTAGTTATGGCTTGCTTATGCAGTAGTGATAGATAAGAGTGGAATTCAAAAACAACATTCATAAGAATGAAAACAAAAATAATGAAAAGACTGGGACAAAAAAAGGAAAAGATAAAAGTATGATTACAAGGTTAGACTAAGACTTAAGATGATCTACCGTTCCCCGGCAACGGCACCAGAAATGCTTGTTGGTATAAATTAACGCACACTCTACTTTATCCGCAAGCGCACAGATAACATCTACCGATGTAGCACTTCACCGGAGTAACCCAGTTTTAATATCGAACCCAAAGGAACGGAAAGTGTTAAGTCTCAAAGTCTAACCCCTGAGTAGCTAACAAGGACGGAGAATCTAGAAGCATAGAGGGGATCATTAAGGCGGTCTAATTCCAATTTAAGAGTGATATGTTTATATTATTCTTAGTGGGGAAGTTGCCATAAAAGGTCACAAACAGAGTATGAGTCTTTTATGCAAATGTATAATCCTACCGAGCCTACACACGGGTAAGTGGACTATAGAAGAATCAACAAGGCTATAAGAGTCACCCTCGCGATCAACCACTACTACCGGCGTTATAGGAGGCATATATGAGCTATCAAGTCTAAGCACCACGCTTACACTATCCAACTACTCTAACTCTAGAATGACTAGAATTAAAGTACTCAAAAGAGAGTCATAAATCTTTAAGAATAATAAGAACAATAGCTCAAACTTAAATATAGACGTTGATTACCAAAACAATCGCTGAAGTTGATGATGAACTTGAATCCACATGTACAAGATGAAGAAGTTGATCCGACAGGCCGGAGCTCCTTCTTGATCTCTTCCTCTCTCTCTCTCTCTTCTAGTTCTAATATAAGACTAGGTTCTAAACCTAACTAGAGGGGTAACTAGTCTTCTACTTGAAAGCTGGCTCTTGATTACAACTAGATGAACTAGATCTAATTCTAGATGAACTAGAAGAGATTCATCTAGAGGAACCTCTACTTCTAATTGAAACTCTAGTTTCTGATGTGGAGATGAATAATGAAGATGGAGATGCCTGGAGAGGGGGGTCTGGGGCTGCTTATATAGCCCTGAGGGATCAACCGCGGCCGTTGGATCAAACCGACTTCAGGGACAGTGGAGATGCATCCTAGGAGGCGGTGGAGGAAGCTTGCAGAGGACGGAAGCCAGCGGGCCCGGGGGGAGACCGGTCGGTCTCCTGGTGGGACCGGTCGGTCCCACCTGGCAGGGTCCCACGGTGCCCGACCTCCTGGTGTCTTCTGGTGTCCTCTGGAGTCTTCTAGAATATTCCTGACGTGTCGGTTGCGTTATCTCGCGTTGGTTTCCTTCTAGGGGGAAGCAATCAGTGCTGGTTTGCTAGTTTAGTCCCTGCAGAATCACAATTCACCAAAACTCGTGGAATATTGTCAATTAAAACCCTAAACCTTTGTTGGTGACTGAATTCATGCCCTTTTCATATTTATCTATCCTTTAATTTTAATAGATAACCAGTGTCAACAAACACAGTAACACAACACAACTCAACGCCACCGGTTAGTCATAAACATTGAGCACATAGCAAGATATGGACTCAACCGGGAAAAGCCTCAAACCTTCCTCATAAATGTCAATCATTCATCATATATGATCTCACTAACAAGCCCAATTAACCCCTTTCTGCCTACAAGTGTGTTTCTCTAAACTCTATCACACAAAAGACTATCTCTACTTCATTCCTACTCTAGCATGGCAATTCAAATATGATATGACAACAAGTAAATTGCGGAATTGAATTGCTCAAATGTAAATGCGTAAGTAAAGAGACTACAAGGGACTCCGTGATCTTTTCCCGAGGTATCGAGGTGTCGACACACCACTTAGTCCTCGTTGGAGCACCCACGCAAGGGTATCGCTCCCCCTTGATCCGTGCAAGGATCAAGTGCTCATTGCGAGCTGATTCTTCGCCACTCTGGCCTGGTGAATCGCTCGCTACCGGTCACAACTTTTCTTGGGTCATCCACAAAGCCTCCGGATGATCACCAAGCTATCTGATTGCCACCAAGCCGTCTAGGTGATGTGCAGATACATGGGTGTATGCCGGATCTTAAGATGATGAGTGATTGTCAACTGGTTTGATGCGCATGTTCTTTGGCTTGTGTTGTGCAGGTGTCGAGCTCGGAGACGGTGATCGAAGGCAAGGTGAAGGTCAAGTAGAGACGTGTTGTGCCGATGGACCCAGAGCGGTGAAGGGTGGACATGAGGCTTGGACTGACGGACCGGTGGCCTGAGGAACACCTGTGGTGGCTGACAGCTTGGGACAGCGACAAGTGAAGACTTGCGGGTGGACGGGGTGCACGGGCGGTGCATCCCTCTACGGCTTCGGTTTGGTGGTAGAGCCCCAGAAAAACCACTGGCTGTGATGGTTTCCAGGTTTGGGCCTCAAAACCTGGGTGCTAGCCGGTTTCTGAGTTTGGGCCTCAAAACTCGGGCCAAGGACGGTTTCTAGGTTTGGGCCACAAAATCTGGGTGATGGCGGGTTTCTGAGTTTGGGCCACAAAACTCAGCCTGAGGACTGGTTTCCCGGTTTCAGCCTCAAAACCGGGGGGAGGTCCAGAAAAATGGACGGAGGGCGAGTGGCGGCACGTGGCAGCATCCGGTGAGGTCGCGTTAAGGCGAAGCTACCAGTTGTGCGGGCGTGGTCGTCGGATCGACATCAACTTTGAGTTGGACAGGAATACTCTTAGGGTTAGCCTGCTTGCCCATTAGCAGTAAGGGTAGAAGGGGAATAATTGTATTAGGCTATATTAGGAGAGGCAACCCCTCCCTCCAAACCATCTCAGTCATTTGCTATTCTCCTCTAGGGTTTCTTGCTTCACATTCCCTGCTGTAGCTACTGAGATCCGCAGAGACGGCTAATCTTACCTCTGTGTATTTGGATTTTGTGGAAATGGGACCGGATTCCCGTTGTCTCCTCGTGGGGACAAATTTCGGCTGGCAATTGAGATTGTGATTCGCGTTCTTGAGTTGTTCTTCGCGTTTTCTTTTTTGTCTCAATTTTCCCGTCGCTCGATCTCCCTCTACGCTGTGTCTTTTTTGAATCCACTTGAACCAATTTGTTCTTTGAAGTGAGGAGATCATTTCCACCGAAGGAATTCAACTCAAGCCTCACGAACAAGTAGATCGGGTCGATTTGAGTTTCATGGCGACTTTTTCGTTCTTGCACCCTTCTCTTTGATTTCCCGGAGTTTGAGTTGATTTGAGCAGATGATTTCTTAGGACTAGTCTTCCAACCACCTAGTGATCATCTTCTCCAAGTTTGGGACCAAGGGATTTTGATTTGGATCGAATTTGAGAAGATTTGGGAGAGGGGCGATTGAAATCGCCCTCTCTGGGTGCTCGCGGACAGTCCGCCGTGGGTGCCGCGGACAGTCCGCGCATCGGGGTCCAGCCGGAGCAGTGGCTGTTCACCTCGGTGTTTTTCTCCTCGGGTGACCTACGGACAGTCTGCCGTTGACAGGCGCGGACAGTCCGGGCCCGAGCATGAAGGTTTAAGCAGCTTTGCTGTTTTGGCTTTTTGGCGGGCGGACAGTCCGCCAAGGGACCGCGGACAGTCCGGGACCAGCAGTCCGGACAGTCCGGGATCCTGCTGTGTGTTGGTTTACAGTGCATTTGCTCTCCCGGCTTTTCGGCTTCATTTCCGGACTTCTCGTTTGCTCCTAGAGTTCATCAAGGAACCTCTCTAGGTATCTTTGCTACTTGTTAGCATAGGTATTTGGAGGGATCCCGACGTAGCCCTCCATCTACATTTGGGAGTAGGTCTTTTGGGCTTGAACTAGACTTGGAGTTTGTGAGCTTTTGGTTTGCCCTCTTGTGTGGTTCCTCGCTGTGATCCTAGGGATCATCCACCTTTTATCTGAGGGTCGTGGGCATCACGATTGCGTTCGAAGCATTTAGGGTTGATTTGTGGGACAGAGTCCAGAGTTTCGAAAGAATTTTTTAGGCTCCCATTCACCCCCCCCTCTGGTCGCCTTGCTTTAGCATTCTCAGTCCTTCAATTAGTATCAGAGCGGGTTAAGGATCTTCCACCTTAGCCGGTTCCAGATCCATAGAAGGCGACATAGATCGCAGCGTGGGCAAACCGCCGTTTTTCGATGGGACGAACTATGTGTATTGGAAGATACGTATGTCGGCCTATCTTCAGAGCATGGGTGCTTCGGTTTGGGACATTTGCAATTCTGCTGATTACGTGGTCTTGGCTGCTCGTGTGACTCAACAACAGATCGATAAGCACAATGCCAATAGCCGAGCCCGTAATGCTCTTTTCACCTGTTTGAGCATGTCTGAGTTTGATCGCATTTCTCACCTCGCCACAGCTCGGGAGATTTGGGCGACTCTCATACGTTTTCATGATGGAACCACTCAAGTCAAAACCCTTCTCTATGAGTCGCACAAGCGTGAGTATGAGAACTTCCGACACATGCTTGGCGAGAGCACAGAGAGCTTTTGCCATACGACGATCATGAGAGAGCTCTCAAGCTCCTTCATACTTTTGATCGGTTGGTGTGGGACTCCAAAGTTCAGGCGATCATCGAATCGTCTAACTATGAGACTCTCACTTGCAACGAGCTCATTAACAAGCTCAAGTCTAGTGGGATTGACGCCATGGCGAGGGCTTCTTATGAAAATCCTTCTGGCCCGTCGATGGCTTTGGTTTCTGGCTCTTCTGCTAACCCCTCTGGAGGATTTACACTTTCTTCTCTTTTGTCGGTTACAGAGGAGCAGCTGGAGTTCATGGGAGACGATGAGTTGGCTTTGCTTGCCAACCGGTTCTCGCGGTTCCACAACAACCGCATGAACCGTCGCCGCGGAGGAGGACGAGCTAGATGCAACGAGTGCAGCGACTCGGACCACTTCATCGCCAACTGCCCGAAGAAGAACAAGCAAGCTTTTGGCAAGGGCGATCGTGGCTACAAGTACAACTCCGGCAAGTGCAAGGAGAAGTACGTCCCCACAAAGCACAAGCGGAAGGGCGGCTTCAACAAGGAGTACATCAAGGAGAAGTACTTGGAGAAAGCCCAGGCCGAGCAGCGTGCTTTCTTCGCCACGCTCAGCGACGTCGACGACTCGGACAACGACTCCACTGCTTCAAGCGATGATGAGTCCGAGAAGAAGAAGATTGAGGACAAGCTGAACGACCTCTGCTTCTTCGCCGACAACGAGGGCTTTTGCACCATGGCCCTCGGCGATGAGGTCAACAGCGAGCTGGAGGAGATCCCTCAGAACGACGACGACTCCTCCCAGGTATCTCAGACCCCCGATGAACTCTCTGCTGAGGTCGAGAAACTTACTGCTGCTCTTCTTAGTCAAGACAAGTTGTTGAGACTTGCTGCTAGAGAGAGGAAAGAGTTTAGGTAGAAGTGGGAGGATGCGGTGAAGGAACTTGAGTCTGTCAAGTCCACCGTTGTAGTCACTGAGGAGGATGAGTGTGAGATGTGCTCCAAGCACATGACTGACCTTCTCACTTTGAGGGAGAAGTCTGCTGCTTTGGTTGGAGAGGTCGATGAGCTTAGAGCTAGACCCATTTTGTTTGGTGCGTGCAAGTCTTGTGCAGGCTTGCGATCTGAGTTGGCAGAGAAGGATGCCAAGACAGGTAGCACTAGTGTGTCTAGATGTGCTTTGTGTGAGGGTTTGGAGATGGAGATGACAAATGTGAAGCATGACAAGATGCAAACCGAGGAAGAAAACACATACCTTCGGACCATCTTGTCATGGGTTTCTAGTGGAGAGCCGCAACTTGGCATGATGATTGCCCAATTCAAGCGTGCTGCTGGAGGTCCAAGTGTTGGTTTTGCTCAGGGTGTGGAGAGTGCCACTTCTTTCGAGAAGATTGGTGAGTCTAGTGGTCTTAAGCCGAGTGAGAAGCCCAACTCCACCACTACTCCCAAACTAACCAAGATTTCACCCAAAGAGCCTCTCAAGCCTAACACCAAAGATGGAGTGTTTGTGGAACCTCCAAGAGCTCCACCCAAGAAACAAACATGGGCTCCAAAACCAAACCACTTGAGGAACAAGCTAGACACCATGCCACCAATCCATGAGGAGCTCATGCCACAAAAGAACCAAGCGATCCACACCCAATACCGTGAGTACCAACAACCCCCTATGAGAGCGGTGAGGTACCATTGTGAGCACTGTGGGAGAGATGGACACTTGAGGGAGTTTTGCTTTCGGCGCAAGAGAGAGGAGCATCGTGGAAAGGAGATGAACAACACGGACATGTACCATCCTTTCCATGATGTACATGTGTCGAACGTTCAAAGGAGGGATGCTAGGTCTAGAGGTCCAATGCCTCAAGGTCCTAGGCCACAAGGAGGTTTTGCCCGACTGGATCCTAGTTTTGTAGGCTATGGACCCCGTGGCGGTGGTTTTGTTGTTGAGCGTTACCCCCCCACCACGTTTTGGCTATCGCGGTGAGCGCTCTCCTTCTAGCGGACCACGTTTTCCTGTGCGTGGTGATCGCTTTCCCCGTTGGAATGCTAGGAATGGTTTTTATACTGATCGTTCTTTTGAGCAGCCGGGACAACACAAGTACTCTTCCTGTTTTACTCACCCCAGTGTTGGACCGTATGCTCACCCTATGTCTTTTTATTGATGTAGGTAAGTAGATCGGAGAACGTTTGGCTTGTGCATTCCGGGTGCTCAAGGCATATGACCGGAAACTCGAAGTGGTTCTCCAGTCTTAGTCGAATCACCGGAAAGGAGTTTATTACCTTCGGTGACAATAGCAAAGGTAAGGTGCTATCCCGTGGTTCTGTGCGAGTCAATGAGCATTTTGTCTTACGTGATGTTGCTCTTGTATCGAACTTTCATTTTAACCTTCTTTCTGTTTCTCAACTTTTTGATGATGACTATGAGATTCGTTTTAAGCCGAATCTCAGTCGTATTTTAGATCCTCAGGGCAATCTTGTATGTTTGATTTTGCCCTTTGGGAAAGTCTTTCGTGCGAATTTCTTGGAGTCTTTTGGCATTTCTCGTTGTCTTTTGGCTGGATCCTCCTCTGATCTTTGGAAATGGCATAGGAGACTTGGTCATTTGAGCTTCGATTTGCTTGCAAGGCTTAGTTAACTTGGCTTAATCCGAGGATTGCCCAAGCTACACATGGAGAAGGATCTTGTTTGCCATTCTTGTAGACATGGGAAAATGGTAGCCGCTCCCCACCATCCTGTGAATCAAGTTATGACCAAGCGCCCTGGAGAGCTTTTGCATATGGACCTTGTAGGTCCGGCTCGGGTGAGCTCGGTTGGTGGGAAGTGGTATGTTCTTGTTGTTGTTGATGACTTTTCGAGATATTCATGAGTTTTCTTTTTAGCTGAGAAAACTGAGACTCTCTCTTTTACTCGCAATTTGATTTTGCGACTTCAGAACGAGTTCCCTAAGAACTCGATGAGAGCTATTCGTAGCGATAATGGTTCCGAGTTTAAGAACTCGGATTTTGAGAAGTTTTGTAACTCTTTGGGTTTAGAGCATCAGTTTTCTTCCCCCTACACACCACCACAAAATGGTGTTGTAGAGAGGAAAAATCCGACCCTTGTTGAGATGGCTAGGACGATGCTCGATGAGCATAGGACTCCTAGGCGGTATTGGGCCGAGGCTATTAACACTGCATGCTATATTTCCAATCGCATTTTTCTCCGTGCTTTCTTGAAGAAGAACTCTTATGAGTTGCGATTTGGGAAGCAACCCAAAGTGAGTTGATTTAGAGTTTTTGGTTGCCACTGTTTTATACTTAAGAAAGGCAACTTGGACAAGTTTGAGTCTCGCTCTTCTGACGGTGTATTTTTGGGTTATGGTAATCATACTCGTGCATATCATGTACTTAACCTTGATACTAACTGAGTCATGGAGACATCCGATGTCACCTTCGACAAGACCATGCTTTGTCCTTCTTCTAGATTTGAGCGTGCAGGTGATCACGAGGTCGGTGAGCCTCTTTTTGATGATGAGGAAGATGGAGCTGAACAGATGGATGACCCAAATCTTCCTCCACCTGCTGTTCCTTTGCGGTCGACTTCGACCACGACTGCTCGCGGCTCCGACCCATCTTCTTCCACTACATGGGAGCCGGTCGATCCACCACCTCGGGGTTTGCTAGTGATACCCGAGTGCGGATACATGGGTGTATGCCGGATCTTGAGTGATGAGTGATTGTCAACTGGTTTGATGCACATGTTCTTTGGCTTGTGTTGTGCAGGTGCCGAGCACGGATACACTGATCAAAAGCAAGGTGAAAGTCAAGTAGAGACGTGTCGTGCCGATGGACCGGGAGCGGTGAAGGGCGGACGTGAGGCTTGGACTGAGGGACCGGTGGCCTGAGGATCAGCTGTGGTGGCTGACAGCCTGGGACAGCGACGAGCGGAGACTTGCGGGGCACAGTGTTGCTCGGGTCGAGGACCTAGGGACATGTGTCGGTGGACGGGGTGCACGGGCGGTGCATCCCCTCTTCAGCCTCGGTTTGGTGGTTGAGCCACAGAAAAACCACCGGTGGACGGTTTCCAGGTTTGGGCCACAAAACCTGGGTGCTTCGGGTTTGCCGAGTTTGGGCCACAAAACTCGGGCTGAGGACGGTTTCCAGGTTTGGGCCTCAAAACCTGGGCGCTGGCGGGTTTCTGAGTTTGGGCCACAAAACTCAGGCGATGGACGGCTGGTTTCCCGGTTTGGGCCTCAAAACCGGGGGTTGGTCGTGAAGACAGGTTTCCCGATTTCGGCCTCAAAACCGGGGGCGAGGTCCGTGAAAAGGACGAGCAGAGCGGTGGCGGCACGTGGCGGCAACCGGTGAGGTCGCGTCGAAGCGAAGCTACCTATTGTGCGGGCGTGGCCGTCGGATCAACATCTACTTCGAGTTGGTCCAGAATAACCCTAGGGTTTAGCTGGTTCGCTCTGTAATTAATAAGGGGTAGAGTGGGAACTAGAATTAGGATAAGTAGAGGGAGACACCTGTGACACCCTAGTGTCAAGCACTGCAATAGGCACTGCAATTAGATACTAAGAAAGCATAAGCAATGCATTGCATCATTTCATGTGCATATGAGTGCTTTTTGCCTTTTGTTTATTTATTTGGATTTGGATTTCTATTGGACTTGATGATCTAAGTGGATTTCTGTTTTGGCAAAAAGTTTTATAAAATGGAGAACTTTGAGTAGAGTGCTTTTCATGTTGGAGTTTTGACTTGGTTCAAGATAGTTTGTCAAACAAAAATGAGTGAAACAAAAATGTTTTATGCTTTAAAATTGGCTTTATTTTATGCAGAGGTTACAAAAATGGTTTTCAGAAAAAGTGTCTTATATGAAAGTTGTAGAGAAAATTATTTTGAGCAACTTTTATATTTGGGTCAAAGCCTAGTTGGAGTTTGAAAAGAATTTGAAAAAAAAAGGAAAACGATTTTTCCCGGCGCCAACCCTTCCGGCCCATTCGGCCTTTCGGCCCAGCCAGCCCGCTCGCCCGCGCGCGCGCCGCGCGCTCGCCGCGCCGCTCGCCGACCCGCGGCCGCGCCGTACGCCGGCCGCCCTGCCGCGTGGCACCCGAACCCTGCGCCGTATCCCGCTCGCCCTATCGCCGCGCGATCCTCTCCGCCCGAGCACGCAAGCTATCTCCTTCGCCCACTCCGCGCTCGCCTCGCCTGCCGCGCCACCCTCGCTCGCCGCGCCGTCGCCCGCCGCACGCCACGCCGTGGCCCCCGCCACGACCGGCCGTTCGCCGCTCCGACGACCAAAACCCCGCGCGCCCGCACTCCTCTCTCTTTCACTCCTCACTCGCGCCCCCCCCCCCCCTCGCTCTCGCCAGCCCACTCTCTCTCTTCCGCGAACGCGCCGAGCACCTCGCTGCTCGCCGCCGCTCGACACCACCACCCGCACCCCGCCGTTCCGACCCTCGCCGTCCACCTCCGGCCGATTAACCTCGGCCACCGCTCCGCCTTCGCCCCGCACACGCCGTGTGCACGTCGCCATCCCCGACCGAGCCCCAACGCCGCCGGAGGACGAAGCGCCTCCTTCGGTCCGCCGAGCCGCAACGTCGTTCCTCCCCGACACGACCTCCAGCGTCTCCCTCCTTCGCCGTCAAGCATCACCAAGCCAAGGCAAGGTGAGAACACCACCTAGCTTCAACGCTACCGCTCTCTCCCACCTTTTCTTCCCCGGCCGAGCGCCATGGCCGTCCGCCGCGGCCATGCACGAGGTCAAGCTTCCCTGGAGCCAATCAAGCCAACCAACCCCGTAGTCTTGCTCCCTAGGGTTCACTCGAGCTAGTGCATCTCCCGATTTCACCGGTGACCGCCGGACACGGCCTCGCCGAGCCCCGCCACCATCCGCCATGGCCGCTCGCGTGGCCAAGCTTCCTCGGAGCTTCCCGAACCAAGCCGAGCCCTCCGATAGCCTCCCTAGGGCTCGAGTAAGCCTATGCCAGCCTCGATTTCACCGGCGACCGCCGGAAACGGCGTAGCCGTGTGTCGCCGCCTCCGTCGTCCGCCACCGCTCGCCGCCGGCACGCTTTGGTCACCCTCTGGCCAAGCCGACCCCACCGCTGGATGCGCCTCGTCGAGCCGAATCTATCGAGCCTAGCCTCACCGCCGGCGACCTCACCGTCGACGAGCTTTCGCCGGTCAACCTTTCTCCCCTGTTTCCTCTCTCTGACGGGTGGGTCCCGTTGACCCGTGAACCCCGCGCGTCAGTCTCTTGTTGGTCCATGGACCGGGTGCACGCAGGCTAGCCGGGAGACTTCAAATGTTTTTCTTTTAGGGTTTTATTTTCCAGAGATGCTTGTTATTTTTGTGTAGCACGTTTTACAAATCCAAATGGAGTACTTTCAGTTTTGCTAGCTTGCTTATGAGTAGATCTATCATGGAAAAATATGAAAGTATTTTTGGTAGAAGTTTATTTTACTGTTTTTATTTATTCCAGTTTATATGCTTTTGCTAAGATAAATGGTTATATATGTTTTCTGGTTGAGTTAATTCCTGGAAAATTTTGTGTAAGTTTATTATCCTGTTTACACCTGTGAAAAATATATGATGCACTGTTTATGTGGAAAAAGTTACTGTTATGATTAAAAGACCTTTTTGGCTGATTTCTTAGAATAAATGTTAAGGTGTTTTATATGTCAAAATAAAATATGGGAAAAATGGTGTAGTCTCTGAGTGCCATGTCCAAGCTAAGGAAAAATGCAAGCATGAGCTGTTGTATGGAAAAATCTGAAGTTGCTTTACAAATGTGCTTTTCTGTGTTTTCCTTTGGAAATTCATGTAAGAAATAATATAATGTTTCTGTTCATGGAACTTTTTTGATAAGCATAAAATGTGAAGTAGAATCTGGGAAAAATATGAAATAGAGTTTTGCACCCTTTTACAGTAGGGTTGTAGTTCAAATGGTTTATATTGCAATAGATTTGTTTATTTTGTGTAAGCTTGTATGTTTATGCTCTTGCCACAAGTTCTCTACAGTAGGATGTGTATGAGTAGAAGAAGCCAGGAAAATTTTGAAATCTGCTGTTTGACACTTTTTGAATGAGGAGCTAGTTCAAAGCACCTTTGTGGGCAGTTTGCTTGTCATTTTTATATCTGCAGTTCTGTATTTTATTTTTGGCTGAAATTTGTTCAGTGTAGTCCAGCAACTGTTGTTTGCCTTCTGGAATTTTTGTGGATTTTTCTGAATCCATAAAAGTGCACTTGCAATTCAAACCTAAGTTTCTTTGAATTATTAAATAAGAAATAGGTGAATAAAAGGATTTTGTTTCATGAATTAAATAAGTATTTACCTCAATGTCAAAAGTGGTTCAACAAGTTGGTTTTGTTGGTTTGCAAGAAATGCTCTTCTCATACCACACATCTTGCACCCGCATTGCAAATATTTATTATTCGTCGCATGCAATAGGATCGACCCCTCCGGAGCCCGAGCAGGAGCCAGAAGCAAACGCCGAGCAGCAGATTCCGGAGCTTCAGCAAGCCGAGGAGGTCGACCCCGCCAGCGACACTAACTTGCCCGAGTGCCCCTCCCACGAGGCCTCGGTCTTCACCCAAGGCAAGCCCCGGAGCATTCTAAGTCTCCCAGTTTTTATAATTAAATTACTTGAGTCCTTTTATATTGTGATGCATTAGGTTAGGAGTTGGAATGAATCCTACTTGCTGCATTACCATCCCTTGATTATTGTTTATACCTGCCTTGTTATCCTGTTCTTTCTTTATAATGTAGAATTGCTTAGTCTGCTTAATAAAAGTAGTAGTTAAGGATGTTTCCGTAATACCCCTAGTGGGTATTTACCGGATCACGGTTGGCTATATTTGCTATCGTGGAAAAGAACCTGAGTTGTAGTGAAATACGGTCAACTGGAAGGCAAGGCACAAGTTTGGAAACTTGGGGCAGTCCGTCCGTTGGATCGTGTAGGTTTGTATCGATGTTGGCCCTCGTTCATTTTTGAACGCGCCCTTTTACTTAGGGATATGTCGGTGCCGTAATCATCGACCCCAAAGCCGGTTAGAAGCTGTTCGGGCCGGTCTCAACCCGTGTCGTGCCCTCTAGTATGGAAATTGCGATCTGCCGCGTGAGGCCATCGCCAGGTTCCAATTGGGCGGTCCGTGCTGTGAGCCGCGACAATTACCACCACGAACAAGCATCGAGCGGTTGCCCAATGCATGGACCCGACGGGGAAAGTGTGGGCTGGTATTAAAGGTCTTTCACCAGCTGGTTTGGAATTCGATTCGAGTCGCCGTCTCCCCCGGTTAGTGGGAAACTATGGCGAGCTTCACCACGATACAACTCCATGTGATGTTTTAAGGTTCAATTAAAATGTGGATAAGTCAACTGGATATGGTTATATTATTGATTGATAGATTCAAGTGAGTGCTCTAGTACAGGTGAAAAACCTAGAGTTAAGGAATAGGTCTAAAAATGGCAGCTCATCTTTATCATTAATTACCCCTTATCTGAATCTGAGCTTTTCGCAACTAAAAGATCCCAGCTCCACCTCAAAAGCCTTGCATACCCTTGGAGTCTTTATTTTATGTTGGACGGGTAAGTCTAGCTTAGTACATTCCCGTACTCAGGGTTTATCCCGTTGTTGCAGATGGCCAGGTCTACTTCGGCTATTGTAAGCACTGCCTCTACCCAGTGGAAGGTGATGAGGAGTAGGCCCAGGGTAGGGTCGTCCAGAAGCTTCCCTTTTTCTTTTGCTGGTCTGGGACTGTTGGTGGCACATTATCTTAAAAAGGAGGAGTGAGTCGTGTTGAGTGGGTTTTATGAAACACGTTTTATTTGGACCACATGTGTAGTGGTCGTGTTCAACTATTTCAGCTTCCGCCCTTTTAAAATTCAGTATTGTAATAACTCCGTTTAAAGTTCGCACTCTGATATTTTAAATTCGGTTTCATTTTCGCTATGATGTATCTTTACGAATGTAATCCTTGAACGATGCGATCCTGTATGATGTATGGTGTTAGAAATCCTTCGAGATTTCCGGACTACCGGGGTTATATGGGTTCAAGTATGAGTCAAAGTCAGACGGATTTGACTAAGATAATACTTGAGCTCTTATAATCAGGGCGGTTCCGCCACAACACCCACCTCCGATTCCATCTCAGTTATTTGCTATTCTCCACTTAGGGTTTTCCTGCTCTCCAAATCCCCTGCTATAGCTACTGAGATCCGTAGAGAACCATACCTCTGTGTTCATGAGATTTTTGAGGAAGTGAGACCGTAATCTCGCTATTGTAGCATGTGGTAGCTACACGGTTGCAAATTCGTGGTTGTGATTCGCGTTTTGGTGTTGTTCTTCGCAGGTTGCTTTTCTCCACGAATTTCCCGGTGATCGATCTCCTTACTCGTTGCGTCTTTTTTGATTCCGTTTGAACTGAGTTGTTCTAGATCGTGAGGCACTTCTTTCCACCGAAGGAATTCACCTCTAACCTCACGAGCTAGTAGATCAGTCGATTTTCGTTTCGAATCGAGTTTTGTTCCCTTTGCCTCGAATTCTTCCGATTCACCGATTTGAAGTTAGGTTCGAGCCATGATCTCTTTGGGATAGCTCACTAACCTCCTTGGAACTCCTCATACCAAGTCTAAGCCTTAGAGCTGTTGATTCGGAGGAGATCGGGTTGAATCCGCGGAAGAACTGTGCAGTTTCGGAGGCATCGGACGCTCAGGTCGGGGGCATCAGACGCTGAGTTCTTGGCATCGGACGCGAAGGTGCCACATGTCAAAAGTCTGCGTTTCTGAAGGAACATCGGACGCTGACCATCGGACTGTCCGTTGCCATCGGACGCGTCCGGGGGTTAAGCATCGGACGCTGAAGGTTCACTGTAGCCAGCGTCCGATGGCAGTCCAGTAAGGTTCTAGACAGGGTCTTTTTGCATCGGACGCGTCCGATGCTTGGCCATCGGACGCAGGCCAGCGTCCGATGCAAGATCTTCTGCACTGTTTTGTTCGCAGCTTGTTCGTCTGACTTCGAATTTGGTTTTGGATTTTTGCGTTGGGTTTCTAGAGTCGTGTAGTATCCCGCTGTGCTTCTTGGAAGCATCCACCCTACATCTAGGGTCGTGGACTCTATCGAGATCTAGGTTTGCTCTTGGGGTTGTTTTTCAGGACAGAGGCTAAAAGATTCAGAAAAGAATTTTGAGGCTCCCATTCACCCCCCCTCTGGTCGCCTTGCATTTGCACTTTTGGTCCTTCAATTGGTATCGGAGCAGGTTAAGGATCTTCCACCTTAGCCGGTTCCAGATCGACAGAAGGCGACATGGATCGCGGCGTGGGCAAACCACCGTTTTTCGATGGGATGAACTATGCGTATGGGAAGATACGCATGTCAGCTTATCTTCAGAGCATGGGTGCTTCTGTCTGGGAGATTTGCAACAAGGATGATTACGTGGTCTTGGCTGCTCGTGTGACTCAGCTGCAGATCGATGAGCACGATGCCAATAGCCGAGCCCGTAATGCTCTTTTCTCCTATTTGAGCATGTCTGAGTTTGATCGCGTTTCTCACCTCCCCACGGCTCGTGAGATTTGGGCGACCCTCATGCGTTTCCATGAGGGAACCACTCAAGTCAAATCCCGTCTCTACGAGTCGCACAAGCGGGAGTATGAGAACTTTCGACACATGCCTGGCGAGAGCATAGAGAGTTTATTCGCTCGGTTTCAGGTGATTGTCAACAAGATGAGGGCTAACAAGGAGTTGTTGCCTTTCGACGATCATGAGAGGGCTTTGAAGCTTTTACACACTCTCGATCGGTCGGTGTGGGACTCTAAGGTTCAGGCGATCATCGAATCGCCTAACTATGAGACCCTCACATGTGACGAGCTCTTTAGTAAGCTCAAGTCCAGTGAGATTGATGCCATGACGAGGGCATCTTATGAGAATCCTTCTGGCCCGTCTATGGCTTTGCTTTCTGGCTCTTCTGCTAACCCCTATGGAGGCTTTGCGCTTTCTTCTCTTCTTTCTATCACAGAGGAATAGCTGGAGTTCATGGGAGATGATGAGTTGGCTCTGCTTGCCAACCGGTTCTCGCGGTTTCACAACAACCGCATGAACCGTCGCCGAGGAGGAGGACGCTCTGGATGTTTCGAGTGCGGTGACCCCGACCACTTCATCGCCAACTGTCCCAAGAAGAACAAGCAAGCTTTTCGGAAGGGCGATCATGGGCACAAGTACGACTCCGGCAAGCGCAAGGAGAAGTACGTCCCCGCGAAGCACAAGCGGAAGGGCAACTTCAACAAGGAGTACATCAAGAAGAAATACTTGGAGAAGGCCCAGGCGGAGCAGCGTGCTTTCTTCGTACCGCTCAGCGACGTCGACGACTCAGATGATGACTCCGCTTCCTCAAGCGACGATGAGTCTGAAAAGAAGAAGAAGATCGAGGACAAGCTGAACGGCCTATGCTTCTTCGCCGACAACGAGAGTGTTTGTACCATGGCCCTCGATAAGGAGATCGATAGTCAGCTGGAGGAGACCCCTCAGAACGACGACGACGACGACGATGACACCTCCCAGGTATCTCAGACCCCCGATGAGCTTTCTGCTGAGGTCGAGAAACTTATTGCCGCCCTTCTTAGTCAAGATAAGCTGCTTATGTGTGCTGCTAGAGAGCGGAAGGAGTTTAGGCAGAAGTAGGAGGATATGGTGAAGGAGCTTGAATCTGTCAAGTCCATCGTTGTCGTAACTGAGGAGGATGAGTGTGAGATGTGCTCCAAGCACATGACTGACCTTCTCACTTTGAGAGGGAAGTATGTTGCTCTGGTTGGAGAGGTGGATGAGCTTAGAGCTAGATCCTTAGTGCTTGGTGTGTGCAAGTCTTGTGCAGGCTTGCAATCCGAGTTGGCAGAAAAGAATGCCAAGATTATGTCTCTCGAGAAGGCCAGCTCGGGTAGCACTTGTGTATCTAGGTGTGCTTTGTGTGAGGGTTTGGAGATGGAGATTGCTAATGTAAAGCATGACAAGATGCAAACCGAGGAAGAAAACACATACCTTCGGACCATCTTGTCATGGGTGTCTTGTGGTGAGCCGCAGCTTGGGATGATGATTGCCCAATTCAGGCATGCTGCTGGAGGTCCTGGTGTAGGCTTTGCTCAGGGGATGGAGAGTGCTAGCTCTTTTGGTAAGATTGGAGAGTCGAGTGGTCTAAACCCAAGTGAGAAGCCCAACTCCACCACTACTCCCAAGCTAACCAAGATTCCACCCAAAGAGCCTCTCAAGCCTAACACCAAGGATGGGGTGTTTGTTGAACCTCCAAGAGCTCCACCCAAGAAACAAACATGGGCTCCAAAACCAAACCACCTCAAGAACAAGCTAGACACCATGCCACCTATCCAGGAGGAGCTTATGCCAGAGAAGGGCAAAGTGATCCATACCCACTACCGTGAGTACCAACAACCCCCTATGAGAGCGGTGAGGTACCATTGTGAGCACTGTGGGAGAGATGGACATTTGAGGGAGTTTTGCTTTAGGCGCAAGAGAGAGGAGCGTCGTGCCAGGAAGATGAACAATGCAGACATATACCATCATTTCCATGATGTACATGTGCCGAATGTTCAGAGGAGAGCTGCTAGGCCTAGAGGTCCAATGCCTCAAGGTCCTAGGCCTCAGGGAGGTTTTGCCCGGCGGGATCCTGGCTTTGCAGGATATGGACCCCGTGGCGGTGGCTTTGTTGAGCATTTCTCTTCACCGTGTTTTGAGTATCGCGATGGATGCTCTTCTCTTAGCGGACCACGTTTTCTTGTGCGTGGTGATCGCTTTCCCCGTAGGCATGCTAGGAATGGTTTTTCTACTAACCATTCTTTTGAGCAGCCGACCCAACACTGGTATTCTTCCCATTTCACTCACCCCAGTGTTGGACCGTATGTTCACCCTATGTCTTTTTATTGATGTAGGTAAAACGATTGAAGGACATTTGGTTGGTGGATTCCTTGTGTTCGAGTCACATGACCGGAAATGCCAAGTGGTTCTCCAGTATTAGTCCTGTTGCCGGAAAGGAATTTATCACCTTCGGCGACAATAGCAAAGGTAAGGTGTTGTCTCGTGGGTCGGTGCGAGTTAATGAGCACTTTGTGTTGCGCGATGTTGCTCTTGTTTCTAACTTGCATTTTAACCTTCTTTCTGTTTCGCAACTCTTTGATGATGACTATGAGATTCGTTTTAAGCCGAATCTCAGTCGTATTTTGGATCCTCAGGGCCATCTTGTGTGTTTCATTTCGCCCTTTCGAAAAGTCTTTCGTGCGAATTTCTCGGAGTCTTTTGGGATTTCTCGTTGTCTTGTGGCTGGACCTTCCTCCTCTGATCTTTGGAAGTGGCATAGGAGGCTAGGACATTTGAGCTTCGACTTGCTTGCAAGACTTAGTTCACTTGGCCTAATCCGAGGATTGCCCAAGTTACACATGGAGAAGGATCTTGTTTGCCATTCTTGTAGACATGGGAAAATGGTTGCTGCTCCCCACCACCCTGTAAATAAAGTTATAACCAAGTGCCCTGGAGAGCTTTTGCATATGGACCTTGTTGGTTCGGCTCGGATGAGCTCAGTTGGTGGGAAGTGATATGTGCTTGTTGTTGTTGATGACTTTTCGAGATATTCGTGGGTTTTCTTTTTAGCTGAGAAAACTGAGACTTTATCTTTTGCTTGCAATTTGGTTTTGCATCTTCAGAATGAGTTCCCTAAGAACTCGATGCGAGCTATTAGAAGTGATAATGGTTCCGAGTTTAAGAACTCGGATTTTGAGAAGTTTTGTGATTCTTTGGGATTGGAGCATCAGTTTTCTTCCCCCTACACACCGCCACAAAATGGTGTTGTAGAGAGGAAGAATCAGACCCTTGTAGAAATGGCCAGGACGATGCTCGATGAGCATAGGACTCCTAGGCAGTATTGGGCCGAAGCTATGAACACTGCATGCTATATTTCCAATCGCATTTTTCTCCGAGCTTTCTTGAAAAACACTTCTTATGAGTTGCGTTTTGGAAAACAACCCAAAGTGAGCTATTTTAGAGTTTTTGGTTGCCATTATTTTATATTCAAGAAAGGCAACTTGGACAAATTTGAGTCTCGTTCCTCTGACGATGTATTTTTGGGTTATGGCACTCATACTCACGCATATCGTGTACTTAACCTTGATACTAACCGAGTCATGTAGACTTCCGATGTCACCTTCGACGAGACCATGGTGTGTCCTTCTTCTAGATTTGAGCGTGCAGGTGATCATGAGGTTGGCGAACCTCTTTTTGATGACAAGGACGAGGGTGCTGAAGGGATGGATGATCCAGCAGCACCTCCACCTGCTATGCCGCAAGCATCGGCTTCTACTACGACGACTCACGACCCCAACCCCTCTTCTTCGACTACTTGGGGGCCGTGGGATCCGCCACCTCGGGCTGTACCTTTTGAACCCGAGGAGACACCAGCTGCTGTTGAGGGGGAGGTTTCTTCAGCTCGGGAGTTGCCACGACACATCCAGCGCCAACACCCGCCTCAACAGATGATCGACAGCATCAACGAACGTGTCACTCGGTCTAGGTCACAACAAATCTCTCCCTTTGCTCATTCTGCATTTATTGCTGACTTTGAACCCTGAGATGTTGGACATGCTTTATCTGATCCAGATTGGGTTAATGCCATGCATGAGGAGTTAGAAAATTTTGAAAGAAATCGGGTTTGGGTTTTGGTTCCACCTCCTCCTGAGTGTCACCCTATTTGTACAAAATGGGTTTTCAAAAACAAACAAGGATAGGACGGCCACATTGTGAGAAACAAGGCCAGACTTGTAGCCTAGGGGTATAGTCAGAAGGAGGGGATAGACTATGAGGAGACTTTTGCTCCTGTAGCTCGTTTGGAGGCAATTAGGATACTCTTGGCCTTTGCTGCATTCAAAGGGTTTAAACTTTTTCAAATGGATGTCAAGAGTGCCTTCCTAAACGGCTACATAGAAGAAGAGGTGTATGTGAAACAACCCACCGGTTTCGAAAATCCCAAGTTTCCAAACCATGTTTTCAAACTTCACAAAGCTTTATATGGTTTGAAACAAGCCCCTAGAGCCTGGTATGATAGATTGAAAACTTTTTTGCTAGCTAAGGGTTTTAAAATGGGATGTGTTGATAAAACACTCTTTCTCCTCAAGCAAGGCAATGACACTCTCTTGGTCTAGATTTACGTGGATGATATCATTTTCGGTGGTTCTTCTCACGCTTTGGTTGCCAAGTTTGCAGATCTTATGAGCAGGGAGTTTGAGATGAGCATGATGGGCGAGTTGACATTCTTCCTCGGGTTGCAAATTAAGCAATCCTGAGAAGGAACGTTTGTGCACCAGGGCAAGTACACCAAGGACATCCTGAAGAAGTTTGATATGGGTGAGCCAAGCCTCTTCCAACACCCATGTCGACCACGACGGCCCTGGATGCGGATGAGGATGGAGAAGCTGTGGCCCAGAAGGAGTACCGAAGCATGATCGGGTCGCTGTTGTACCTGACGGCGACACGCCCGAACATTCAGTTCGCGGTGTGTCTTTGCGTGCGCTTTCAGGCGTCGCCAAGCACCTCTCACCGTCAGGCAGTCAAGCGCATTATGAGGTATCTTCGTTCCACTCTAGAGTTTGGGATTTGGTATTCTGCTTCCTCCACCCTCTCCCTTTGCGGTTATTCTGATGTCGATTTTGCTGGTTGCCGACTTGATTGCAAGTCCACTTCTAGGACTTGTCAGTTTATTGGTTCTTCTCTTGTATCTTGGTCTTCTCACAAGCAATCTAGTGTCGCCCAGTCCACCACAGAGGCTGAGTATGTTGCTGCGGCTAGCTGGTGTTCCCAGTTGCTTTGGATGATGGCCACTCTGCGTGATTTTGGTCTGAGCTTTTCTCGAGTTCCTTTGCTTTGTGACAGCACGAGTGCTATTAGCGTTGCTAAGAACCCCGTGTTGCATTCTAACACCAAACACAATGATGTGCGCTTCCATTTTCTGCGAGACCATTTTGAGAAGGGTGATATCGACCTTCGCCATGTCTATACTCATCATCAGTTGGCAGATATTTTTACCAAGCCTTTGGACCAATCAACCTTTAATATGTTGAGAGGTGAGCTTGGTGTGTGTTTCCCCTTTTAGATGGGGGAAATATTTTGGTTATTGTATTATAGACTGACCCTTTTTGCTTTGTTTTGTTTTTCGTTTTTGAGTTGAATAGTCTTTGCATTGCATCATGCATCTTTGCATTTTTGAGCTTCATGACTATATTCTTTAGAATGTAACTATGCTCTGTCTAGTATGCTCCGATGCTATATGATAAAGCTTGTAGCTTATGCTCTTTCTGATCACTGATACATGTTGTGAGCTGAGCTATTTTATGAATGATGAACATGCTTAATGAACATAAAATTTGAAATTTGTTCACCATTGAGTTTGGCAACTAGCATGTGTAGAATGTGTTGAAATCACTTGTGCTTTTCATATATGCTAGGCTGCTATGTCTCTAGTTCTGAGTCCTTCACTTGCTTGGTATGTTCATATTCTGTCATTAAATTGAACCAAGTTTAAGTGAATTGAAAAGATCGAGATGGGATTGCTTGTCAGCACATCACGATATCGAGACTGTTCCTCATTGCACTTTGAGTTAAACTTGAGCCGTGTAGTGTAAGATCAAAACCGTTGCTTTAAGCTTCTGATTTCTTGTGCATAGGCTTAGCTCGGTTGAAAAGTTAGGCAATGACAAGCTCTCAACCTCTCGCAATCACATGCTGAAATTTGAACTTGTGTAATTTAACCGCTGCAACTCCGATAAAATCTGAAAACACAAGTCTATGTTTCTTTCTATAGCATGACGATTGAACTTTGCTAGGGGTAGTTCACCTGGTATACATGTTTAGCACTTGTTTGACTTCCTGTCTATACATGTTTAGTGCTATTTTGATGGTGAATACTTTTTAGCTAAAACTGCTCACTTTGCTCATTTGTTCATATTTCGTATTTAGTGATCAATTTGAGCCTTTGCTGGCATATATGCTTATTGTTGAGTCATCGGATCAGCACTCGGTAGAGCATCTTTTCATTCTATCAGATATATTCCTGAAGCTGCTAACTTGCACTTTTGACTCATATGCCTTTTGAACGGGGAAGACATTGGCTTGATAGTGCATTATCATCTAAGGGGGAGAAATTTTGACAAATCATGCATATCCTAGTTGTGTGCACTATTGGAGGGGGAGTTTGAGTTTGTGCTCATTTGATTTGGAGCATTTTTTCCAATTGGTTCGAAGCATTTTTGGTAGCTAGTTGTGTTGAGCCTTTGCCTCTTTCTTGAGGGACTAGCAACTTTGCCTATATGCTCTTCAGTTGGTGTCGAGTTTTCTCGCTAGCGGTGTTGAGCCCGGTCTGCCTCTTCTTGAGGGCTAGCTCTATGTTTGCTTGAATTTCAATTGGTATCTCAGTTGGTACCGAGTTTTCCTGCTAGCGGTGTTGAGCCTGTTCTACCTCTTCTTGAGGGCTAGCTTTGCTTTGCTTGGTTGTGTCGAGCCGTTGCCCATGTCTTTGGGGACCAAGTTGTTTTGCTCATTCCACTTGACCTTCTTTCGGCTTTGCGATGCTTTTGGGTCATTTGGTCGAGTTCTCTCTCTTCCTTCTTCCTTCTCCTTCTACCTTCATTATGATTTGTGTTGGTAGTTGACAATGCACTCATCAAGGGGGAGATTGCGGATACATGGGTGTATGCGAGATCTTGAGTGATGAGTGATTGTCAACTGGTTTGATGCGCATGTTCTTTGGCTTGTGTTGTGCAGGTGCCGAGCACGGATACAGTGATCAAAGGCAAGGTGAAAGTCAAGTAGAGACGTGCCGTGCCGATGGACCGGGAGCGGTGAAGGGCGGACGTGAGGCTTGGACTAAGGGACCGGTGGCCTGAGGATCAGCTGTGGTAGCTGACAGCCTGGGACAGCAACGAGCGAAGACTTGCGGAGCACAGTGTTGCTTGGGTCGAGGACCTGGGGACATGTGTCGGTGGACGGGGTGCACGGGCGGTGCATCCCTTCTTCAGCCTCGGTTTGGTGGTTGAGCCACAGAAAAACCACCGGTGGACGGTTTCCAGGTTTGGGCCACAAAACCTGGGTGCTTCGGGTTTGCCGAGTTTGGGCCACAAAACTCGGGCTGAGGACGGTTTCCAGGTTTGGGCCTCAAAACCAGGGCGCTGGCGGGTTTCTGAGTTTGGGCCACAAAACTCAGGCGATGGACGGCTGGTTTCCCGGTTTGGGCCTCAAAACCGGGGGTTGGTCGTGAAGACAGGTTTCCCAGTTTCGGCCTCAAAACCGGGGGCGAGCTCCGTGAAAAGGACGAGCAGAGCGGTGGCGGCACGTGGCGGCAATCGATGAGGTCGCGTTGAAGTGAAGCTACCTATTGTGCGGGTGTGGCCGTCGGATCAACATCTACTTCGAGTTGGTCCAGAATAACCGTAGGGTTTAGCTGGTTCGCTCTATAATTAATTAGGGGTAGAGTGGGAACTAGAATTAGGATAAGTAGAGGGAGACACCCACCTCCCATTCCATCTTAGTTATTTGCTATTCTCCACTTAGGGTTTTCCTGCTCTCCAAATCCCCTGCTATTGAAGGACCGGAAGTGCTACCAGAAAGTGACCAGAGGAGGGGTGAATGGGAGCTTCAAATTTCTTTTCAGAAACTTGTTGCTACTGTTCCGAGAATCAACCCCAAAAGCAAACCTAGAGCTTACAAGTGTCCATGACCCTAGATGTAGGGTGGACGCTTCCAAGAAGCACAGCGAGACACTACACAACTCTAGAAACCCAACATAAAAGCCGGAAATCAAAACTGACAACGAACGAACAAACCACGGATGAAACAACGCAGAAAATCCTGCATCGGAAGTTGGCTAGCGTCCGATGGTCAGGCACGAGAAGCTTCCGATGCAAAATGAACAGAACTAGAACCTTACTGTATAGACATCGAAAGCTGCTACAGTAAAACCGTAGCTTCCGATGCTAGACCTCCGGAGCGCCCGATGACAACGGATGCACCGATGGTCAGCGTCTGATGCTCCTTAGAAAATACTGTCAGATGACACGTGGCATCGGATGCTTCCGATGTGACGAACACAGCATCCGATGCACACGAGTTGAGCGTCCGATGGTCCCGATTCAGTGTTGTTCTTCCGTGAAAATCACGCGATCTCCTCCGAATCAAAAGCACTAAGGCTTAGATTTGGTATGAGGAGTTCCAAGGAGGTTAGTGAGCTATCCCAAAGAGATCATGGCTCGAACCTAACTCCCAATTGGTGAATTGGAAGAATTCGGGGCAAAGGGAGCAAAACCAATCCAAAACAAAAATCAACCGATCTACTAGCTCGTGAGGTTAGAGGTGAATTCCTTCGGTGGAAAGAAGTGCCTCATGATCTAGAACAACTTGATTCAAACGGATTTGCAAAAGACGCACCAAGTAGAGAGATCGATCAACGGGAAAATCATGGAGAAAAGCAACCCGCGAAGAACAACACCAAAACGCGAATTACAACAACGAATTTGCAACCGTGTGGCTACCACACGCTACAATAGTGAGATTACGGTCTCACTTCCTCAAAATCTCACGAACACAGAGGTATGATTGTCTTCTCTGTGGATCTGAGTTCGCTACAGCAGAGGATGTGGAGAGCAGGAAAACCTAGAAGGCAAAGAGCAAATGACTGAGATAAGATGAGAGGTGGGTGTCTCCCTCTAATTATCCTAATTCTAGTTCCCACTCTACCCCTAACTAATTACAGAGCGAACCAGCTAAACCCTAAGGTTATTCTGGACCAACTGGTGGTAGGTGGTGATCCGACGGCCACGCCCGCACAACTGGTAGCGTTGCCTCGACGCAACCTCACCGATTGCCGCCACGTGCCGCCACCGCTCCGCTTGTCCTTTTCCCGGACTTCGCCCCCGGTTTTGAGGCCCAAACCGGGAAACCAGCCTTCACGACCAACCCCCGGTTTTGAGGCCCAAACCGGGAAACCAGCCTTCCATCGCCTGAGTTTTGTGGCCCAAACTCAGAAACCCGCAGCGCCCAGGTTTTGAGGCCCAAACCTGGAAACCGTCCTCAGCCCGAGTTTTGTGGCCCAAACTCAGAAACCGGCCGCACCCATGTTTTGAGGCCCAAACCTGGAAACCGTACACCCGGTGATTTTTCTATGGCTCAACCACCAAACCGAGCCATAGAGGAGATGCACCGCCCGTGCACCCCATCCACCGACACGTGTCCCCAGGTCCTCGACCCAAGCAACACCGTGCCCGCAAGTCTTCGCTCGTCGTTGTCCCAGGCTGTCAGCCACCACAGCTGATCCTCGGGCCACCGGTCCCTCAGTCCAAGCCTCATGTCCGCCCTTCGCAACTCTCGGTCCATCGGCACGGCACGTCTCTACTTGACTTTCACCTTGCCTTTGATCACTGTATCCGTGCTCGACACCTGCACAACACAAACCAAAGAACATGTGCAATATCCCAGTTGACAATCACTCATCACTCGAGACTCGGCATACACCCATGTATCCGCAATCTCCCCCTTGATGAGTGCATTGTCAACTACCAACACAAATCATAATGGAAAAGAATGAAGGAAGAAGAAGGAGAAGGAACTCGACCAAATGACCCAAAAGCATATCAAAGCCGAAGAAGGTCAAGTGGAAAGAGCAAGACAACTTGGTCCCCAAAGACATGAGCAACGGCTCGACACAACCAAGCAAAGCAAAGCTAGCCCTCAAGAAGAGGTAGAACAGGCTCAACACCACTAGCGAAAAAGCTCGATACCAATTGAAATACCAATTGAAATTCAAGCAGAATAGAGCTAGCCCTCAAGAAGAGGCAGAACAGGCTCAACACCGCTAGCAAGAAAGCTCGATACCAACTGAAACCAACTGAAAAGCACAAAGGTAAAAGCGCTAGTCCCTCAAGAAAGAGGCAAAGGCTCAACACAACTAGCTACCAAAAATGCTCCGAACCAATTGGAAAATTCAAAATCCGAGCCAGCTCAGACTCCCCCTCCAATAGTGCACACAACCTTATGATTTGACAAAATTCTCCCCCTTAGTTGAAAATGCACTATCAAGTATCTCCCCTCCAAATGCATATGAGTTAAAATGCAAGTTAGCAGCTTCAGGAATATAGTCGATAGAATGAGAAGATGCTCGACAAAATGATGATCCGATGACTCAACAAAATGCACAAAATGATAGCAAAGGCTCAAACTGATCACTAAATACGAAATCTGAACATTGGAGCAAAATGAGCAGTTTTCAGCCAAAAAGGTATTCACCATCAAAAGAGCACTAAACATGTATAGACAGGAAGTCAAACAAGTGCTAAACGTGTATACAAGGTGAACTACCCCTAGCAAGGTTCAATCATCATGCTATAGAATGAAACATAGACTTGTGTATTCAAATTTTATTGGAGTTGCAGCGGTTAAATTACACAACTTCAAATTTCAGCATGTGATTGCGAGAGGTTGAAAGCTTTTCATCGCCTAACTTTTCAACTGTGCGAAGCCTATGCCGAAGCAATGAGAAGCTTAAAGCAACAGTTTCGGTCATACACTACACAGCTCAAGTTTAACTCAAAGTGCAATGAGAGACAGTCTCGATACTGTGATGTGCTGACAAGCAATCCCATCTCGATCTTTCCCATTCACTTAACTTGGTTCAAATTTAAAACAGAATATGAACATACCAAGCAAGTGAATGACTCAGAACAAGAGACATAGCAACCTAGCATATATGAAAAGCACAAGTGATTTCAACATATTCTGCACATGCTAGTTGCATATCTCAATGGTGAATATTTTCAAGTTTTATGTTCATTAAGCAAATTCAGCATTCATAAAATAGCTCATCTCACACCATGTATCAGTGATCAGAAAGAGCATAAGCTACAAGCATCATTATAAAGCATCGGAGCATACACTATACAGAGCATAGTCACATTCTAAATATTATATACATGAAGCTCTGAATGTAAATATGCAAGATGAAATGCAAAGATGCATGATGAAACCAATTGAAGGAAAAAGAGTCAGTCTATAATACACGAACCAAAATGTTTCCCCCATCTAAAAGGGGAAACACACACCAAGCTCACCTCTCAACCTAGCAAAAGTTGATTGGTCTAAAGGCTTGGTGAAAATATCAGCCAATTGATGATGAGTATCGACATGGCGAAGGTCGATATCACCCTTCTCATAATGGTCTCGCAGAAAATGAAAGCGCACATCAATGTGTTTGGTCTTAGAGTGCAGCACGTGGTTCTTAGCAACGCTAATAGCACTCGTGTTGTCACAAAGCAAAGGAACGCGAGAAAAACTCAGACTATAATCACGCAAAGTGGCCATCATCCAAAGCAACTGGGAACAGCAGCTAGCCGCAGCAACATACTCAGCCTCTGTGGTAGACTGGGCGACGCTAGACTGCTTGTGAGAAAACCAATATACAAGAGAAGAACCAATAAATTGGCAAGTCCTAGAAGTGGACTTGCGATCAAGTCGGCAACCAGCAAAATCGGCATCAGAGTAACCGCAAAGGGAGAGGGTGGTGGAAGCAGAATACCAAATCCCAAACTCTGGAGTGAAGCATAAGTACCTCATAATGCGCTTGACTGCCTGACGGTGCGAGGTGCGGCGACGACTGAAATCGCGCGTAGAGACACACCGCGAACTGGATGTCCGGGCGTGTCGCCGTCAGGTACAACAGCGACCCGATCATACTCTGGTACTCCTTCTGGTCCACAGCTTCACCATCCTTATCCGCATCCAGGGCCGCCGTGGTTGGCATGGGTGTTGGAAGAGGCTTGGCCTCACCCATGTCGAACTTCTTCAGGATGTCCTTGGTATACTTGCCCTGGTGCACGAACGTCCCCTCTCGGGATTGCTTGATTTGCAGCCCGAGGAAAAACGTCAACTCGCCCATCATGCTCATCTCAAACTCCCTGCTCATAGTGTCTGCAAACTTGGCAACCAAAGCGTGAGAAGAACCACCGAAAATGATATCATCCACATAAATCTGGACCAAGAGAGTGTCATTTCCTTGCCTAAGGAGAAAAAGCGTTTTATCCACACATCCCATTTTAAAACCCTTAGCAAGCAAAAAGGTTTTCAACCTATCATACCAGGCTCTAGGGGCTTGTTTCAAACCATATTAAGCTTCGTGAAGTTTAAAAAGATGGTTTGGAAACTTGGGATTTTCAAAACTGGGGGGTTGTTTCACATACACCTCTTCTTCTATGTAGCCATTTAAGAAGGCACTCTTGACATCCATTTGAAAAAGTTTAAACCCTTTGGATGCAGCAAAAGCCAAGAGTATCCTAATTGCCTCCAAACGAGCTACGGGAGCAAAAGTCTCCTCATAGTCTATCCCCTCCTTCTGACTATATCCCTGGGCTACTAGTCTGGCCTTGTTTCTCACAACATGGCCATCCTCTCCTTGTTTGTTTTTGAAAACCCATTTTGTACCAATAGGGTGACACTCAGGAGGAGGTGGAACCAAAACCCAAACCCGATTTCTTTCAAAGTTTTCAAGCTCCTCATGCATGGCATTGGCCCAATCCGGATCAGATAAAGCGTGTCCAACATCTCGGGGTTCAAAATCAGCAACAAATGCAGAATGAGCAAAGTGAGAGATTTGTTGTGACCTTGACCGAGTGACACGTTCGCCGATGTTGCCGATCATCTGTTGAGGCAGGTGTTGGCGCTGGATGTGTCATGGCGCCTCCCGAGCTGAAGAGACCTCCCCCTCAACAGCAGCTGGTGCCTCCTCGGGTACAAAAGGTACCGCTCGAGGTGGCGGATCCCACGGCCTCCAAGTAGTCGAAGAAGGATCGGGGCCATGAGTGGTAGTAGAGGCCGCTCTTTGCAGCACAGCAGGTGGAGGTGGTGCTGGGTCATCCAACCCTTCAGCACCCTCGTCCTCATCATCAAAAAGAGGCTCTCCAACCTCATGATCACCTGCACGCTCAAAACGAGAAGAAGGACAAACCATAGTCTCGTCGAAGGTGACATCGGATGTCTCCATGACTTGGTTAGTATCAAGGTTAAGTACACGATATGCACGAGTATGAGTGCCATAACCCAAAAATACACCGTCAGAAGAACGAGACTCAAACTTGTCCAGGTTGCCTTTCTTGAGTATAAAACAGTGGCAACCAAAAACTCTAAAATAACTTACTTTGGGCTGTTTTCCAAAACGCAACTCATAAGAAGTCTTTTTCAAAAAAGCTCAGAGAAAAATGCGATTGGAAATGTAACATGCAGTGCTCATAGCTTCGGCCCAATATTGCCTAGGAGTCCTATGCTCATCGAGCATCGTCCTGGCCATCTCAACAAGGGTCCGATTCTTTCTCTCTACAACACCATTTTGTGGCGGTGTGTAGGGGGAAGAAAACTGATGCTCTAAACCCAAAGAGTTACAAAACTTCTCAAAATCCGAGTTCTTAAACTCGGAACCATTATCACTACGGATAGCTCGCATTGAGTTCAAAGGGAACTCATTCTAAAGACGCAAAATCAGATTGCGAGCAAAAGAGAAAGTCTCAGTCTTCTCGGTCAAAAAGAAGACCCACGAATATCTCGAAAAGTCATCAATAACAACAAGCACATACCACTTCCCCCCAACCGAACTCACCCGAGCCGGACCAACAAGATCCATGTGTAAAAGCTCTCCAGGGCGCTTGGTCATGACCTGAGTCACTGGATGGTGGGGAGCGGCGACCATCTTTCCATGTCTACAAGAATGGCAAACAAGATCCTTCTCCATGTACAACTTGGGCAATCCTCGGATTAGGCCAAGTGAACTAAGCCTTGCAAGCAAGTCGAAGCTCAAATGTCCTAGTCTCCTATGCCACTTCCAAAGATCAGAGGAGGAAGGTCCAGCCACAAGACAACGAGAAATGCCAAAAGACTCCGAGAAGTTCACACGAAAGACTTTCCCAAAGGACGAAATCAAACACACAAGATTGCCCTGAGGATCCAAAATACGACTGAGATTCGGCTTAAAACGAATCTCATAGTCATCATCAAAAAGTTGCAAAACAGAAAGAAGGTTAAAATGCAAGTTAGAAACAAGAGCAACATCGCGCAACACAAAGTGCTCATTAACTCGCACCGACCCACGAGACAACACTTTACCTTTGCTATTGTCACCAAAGGTGATAAACTCCTTTCCGGCGACCGGACTAAGACTGGAGAACCATTTGGCGTTTCCGGTCATGTGTCTTGAACAACCGGAATCCACCAACCAAACATTCTCCAATCGTTTTACCTACATCAATAAAAAGACATAGGGTGAGCATACGGTCCAACACTGGGCTTAGTGAAGTAGGGAGAATACCAGTGTTGGGCCGGCTGCTCAAAAGAATGGTTAGCAGAAAAACCATTCCTAGCACGCCTACGGGGAAAGCGATCACCACGCTGAGGAAAACGTGGTCCGCTAAGGGAAGAGCGTCCATCGCGATACTCACAACGTGGTGGGGGAAAACGCTCAACTGCAAAGCCACCGCCACGGGGTCCATAGCCCACAACTGCAGGCTCCCGCCGGGCACGTTCTCTTCGCGGCCTAGGCCTAGGAACTTGAGGCTTTGGACCTCTAGGCCTAGCAGCACGCCTCTGAACATTCGGCACATGTACATCATGGAAAGGTTGGTACATGTCCGTGTTGTTCATCTCCTTTGCACGGCGCGCCTCTCACTTGCGCCAAAAGAAAAACTCACTCAAGTGTCCATCTCTCCCACAGTGCTCACAATGGTACCTCACCGCTCTCATAGGGGGTTGTTGGTACTCACAGTAGTGGGTGTGGATCACTTTGCCCTTCTGTGGCATAAGCTCCTCTTGGATAGGTGGCATTGTGTCTATCTTGTTCTTGTGGTGGTTTCGTTTTGGAGCCCATGATTCTTTCTTGGGTGGATCTCTCGGAGGTTCAACAAACACTCCATCCTTGGTGTTAGGCTTGAGAGGCTCTTTGGGTGGAATTTTGGTAAGCTTGGGAGTAGTGGTGGAGTTGGGCTTCTCACATGGGTTAAGACCACTCGACTCTCCAATCTTGCCAAAAGATGAAACATCAACACCCTGAGCAAAACCTACACCGGGACCTCCAGCAGCACGTTTGAATTGAGATATCATCATCCCAAGCTGCGGCTCACCACGAGACACCCATGACAAGATGGTCCGAAGGTATGTGTTTTCCTCCTCGGTTTGCATCTTTTCATGCTTCACGTTGGCTATCTCCATCTCCAAGCCCTCACATAGAACACACCTAGCCACACAAGTGCTACCCGAGCTGGCCTCTTCAAGAGACACAATCTTGGCATTCTTCTCTGCCAACTCGAATTGCAAGCCTGTATAAGACTTGCACGCACCTAGCAAAGAGGATCTTGCCCTCAGCTCATCCACCTCTCCTATCAACACAACATACTTACTTCTCAAAGTGAGAAGGTCAGTCATGTGTGTGGAGCACATCTCACACTCCTCCTCCTCGGTGACAACAATGGTGGACTTGACAGATTCAAGTTCCTTCACCGTATCCTCTCACTTCTGCCTAAACTCATTCCGCTCTCTAGCAGCACGCCTAAGCAACTTATCTTGACTAAGAAGGGCGGCAGTAAGTTTCTCGACCTCATCAGAAAGCTCATCAGGGGTCTGAGATACCTGGGAGGTGTCGTCGTCATCGTCGTTCCGAGAGATCTCCTCCAGCTCGCTGTCGACCTCCTTGCCGAGGGCCATGGTGCAGAAGCCCTCGATGTCGGCGAAGAAGCAGAGGCCGTTCAGCTTGTCCTCTATCCTCTTCTTCTTCTCGGACTTGTCATCGCTTGAGGAAGCAGAGTCGTCATTCGAGTCGTCGACGTCGCTGAGCGTGGCGAAGAATGCTCTCTGCTCAGCCTGGGCCTTCTCCAAGTACTTCATCTTGATGTACTCCTTGTTGAAGCCTCCCTTCCGCTTGTGCTTTGTGAGGACGTACTTCAACTTGCGCTTGCCGGAGTCGTACTTGTGCCCATGATCCGCCTTGCTGAAGACTTGCTTGTTCTTCTTCGGGCAATTGGCGATGAAGTGGTTGGGGTCGCCGCACTCGAAACAACCCGAGCGTCCTCCTCCGCGGTGACGGTTCATGCGGTTGTTGTGGAACCGCGAGAACCGGTTGGCGAGCAAAGCCAACTCGTCATCCCCCATGAACTCCAGCTACTCCTCTATGACAGAAAGAAGAGAGGAAAGAGCAAAGCCTCTAGAGGGGTTAGCAGAAGAGCCGGAAAGCAAAGCCATCGACGGGCCAGAAGGATTTTCATAAGAAGCCCTCGCCATGGCGTCAATCTCACTGGACTTGAGCTTACTGAAGAGCTCGTCGCACGTGAGAGTCTCATAGTTAGGCGATTCGATGATCGTCTGAACCTTCGAGTCTCTTACCGACCGATCAAGAGTGTGTAAAAGCTTGAGAGCCCTCTCATGATCGTCGAAAGGCAACAACTCCTTGTTAGCCCTCATCCTGTTGACAATCACCTGAAAGCGAGCGAATAAACTTTCTATGCTCTCGCCAGGCATGTGTCGAAAGTTCTCATACTCCCGCTTGTGCGACTCGTAGAGACGGGATTTGACTTGAGTGGTTCCCTCATGGAAGCGCATGAGGGTTGCCCAAATCTCCCGAGCCGTAGCGAGGTGAGAAACGTGATCAAACTCAGTCATGCTCAGGCATGAGAAAAGAGCATTACGGGCTCGGCTATTGGCATCGTGCTCATCGATCTGATGCTGAGTAGCACGAGCAGCCAAGACCACATAATCTGCAGAGTTGCAAATATCCCAAATGGAAGCACCCAAACTCTGAAGATAGGCCGACATGCGTATCTTCCAATACGCATAGTTCGTCCCATCAAACAACAGCGGTTTGCCCACGCCGCGATCCATGTCGCCTTCTGTGGATCTGGAACCGGCTAAGGTGGAAGATCCTTAACCCGCTTTGATTCCAATTGAAGGACCGGAAGTGCTACCAGAAAGCGACCAGAGGGGGGTGAATGGGAGCTTCAAATTTCTTTTCAGAAACTTGTTGCTACTGTTCCGAGAATCAACCCCAAAAGCAAACCTAGAGCTTGCAAGTGTCCACGGCCCTAGTTGTAGGGTGGATGCTTCCAAGAATCACAGCGAGACACTACACAACTCTAGAAACCCAACGTAAAAGCCGGAAATCAAAACCGACAATGGACGAACAAACCACGGATGAAACAACGCAGAAAATCCTACATCGGAAGCTGGCTAGCGTCCGATGGTCAAGCACCGGAAGCTCCCGATGCAAAATGAACAGAACTGGAACCTTACTGTATAGACATCGGAAGCTGCTACTGTAACACCTCTGGTGTTAAGCTAGCATGACATCATCATCTCATCATGCTTAATCATCTCATGAGCATGGAGCATGCATATGTTGTCTTCTTTTTCTCATAAAATGTCATTTCAGGTGATGGTATGCATATAAACCTTTAATGATGTGTTGTTGTTTGGCTTGTTTTGGAGTGGCGTGGTTTTTCCTAACAATCTAACTTGGTTGAGAAGTCAAAATGAAGGCATGTTTATGCTGGTCATTTTGGCTAATCAAGTTGCTAAACCCTAGTCAACCCTATAGAGCCTAAAGAGTTCTTTTGTTTGACTAACCAAAACCTCCTTGATAGAAGCTTTGCATGGCTGAGTGCCCTTAATCAAAAGTGTGTAGATTTTAGAGTATAACAAAAGTTGTTTTAGGGCCCACTCATGAAAATGAGTTTAACAAGGTGTTTTAGGGCCCACAAGGCAGAATTGGATGAGTTTTGGACTTAGAAATTTTTCCTAAGTCCTAAACTGCCATTCAGTTTCAACCTGGCCATGTTTAGCGTTTTCCCGAGCCTAAACCAAGCCGAACCAGTGCGTGATCTTTTAACCAAAGTTGTAGCTGGTGTGTAGCTCTAACCAATGGTGCAGTTGGTTTAGCGTTCGATGGAGTGGTTAAGAAGTTAATCGCGTTTGAAAATGAGCCGTCAGTCGATCATTAGGCAACTGAATCAGTCGATTCAGTTTGAATCGGCCGGGGGAGTGGCCGACCGCGCGCAAAGCTTGTGCGCCGCGTGGCGCCCGATTCCCGGCCAAACCCAGCCAGTGTGCGCGGCGTGGCGAGCCTTGACCGCCCGAGCGCACTCTTGCACGGCCAGACGCGCCCCTCCCTCTCTCTGCCTTGCTCTGTGCTATCGCCGGCGACCGAGCGGGAGAAAGGGGGAAAAGCCGTTGTCGTCGCCGTCTGCCGTGCTTTCGCCCTGCAAACCACACCGCCAGCCTCGCCTTGACCTTCCGCGTCGCCTGCTCTAGCCAACGCCTCCCGACAAGCCATAGGTGAGCCACGGGACGAGCTCCCGCCATGGCCGCCATGACCGCCGAGCTCGGTCCGCCGTGGTCGGTCCCCTTCCCGTGGGTTCCGTGTTGTCCCAGCGCGCGTTCGTGAGCCAGTGAGGTCTCTAGAGGGAGTAGCAGGAGTCGGTTTAGTCGATTAGGGTTCGAGCGCCTCGGTACGCCGTCACCGCCGTCCGCCATGGTCACTGAGGGTGGCATGGTCGTGGTCCCGAGTGTTCGGGGTGGAAGCCCTAGCATCCGAGCCTTGCGCTAGGTCCATAGAGGTCTGTGGAGTAGGAATCGGGTGTTGGTTGGCCTCGGCATGGCCGGAGATGCCCGGCGTGGTGAGTCTGCGCCGCCGTGGCCGCCATTGCCGACGTTGAGCTTGATCCGTTGCGTCGCTAGGCTCGAGAGGGGTACCGATAGATGCGGAAAGGCATGAGGAGTCGAGTGGTGGAGATGGTTTCGCCGGAGGAGCCGCCGTCGGCGAGCTCCGGCGAGGTCAACGACCTCCTCTGCTTCGGGAGTATGACAAGTGGGGTCGGTTTGACCATGGGTCCCAGTCATCAGTCGCTTGGGTACAGCAGCGCTGTGTCTGTGTAGCAGTTAGGGTTGGTGTTTTTGCTTAAATGTTTTGCAGAAATGTTAATAATGCTTGTTTAATTCATAACTTGAGTTCTGATGATCCAGTAAATGTGAAACAAATTTTGTTAAGTCTGTTTTGATGAGTTCTATGCATGAAAATATAATATGCCCAGTTTGTGATAATTTTATGTGCAGTAATAATTAAATTATGTTTAGGCAAATATCTTCTTAAATGTATAATAAATTGTATGTTGCTCAGCAAAATATGGTTCTTGTTTTGTTAGGTTTGTGGAGTGATGTAGAATCACAGAAAAACGATAGATGCTGCTTTACTGTGGAAAAATCTAAAGTTAACATTTAAATTAATTAAATGCTGTTTTCTTGTATGATTTTTAGTAATTAAAATATATGTGATATGAGTCTGATAATTTTTATGGACTGCTCTTGTGCTAAGAAGTTTTGAATAAAAATGTGAAATTTGTTGTTTGACACTTTTCAAGATACGGTGTAGTTCAAAGTGCTTATTCACATTATTTGTCTTTTTCATACAGAGCAGTGCTTAAGTCCAAATGACATAAAATTTGTACAACATGCTTTATGTTCAGATGTGAACCTACAGTAATTTTTGTAGATTTTTCTGAAGCTGTTAGCTACAGGTTGCTGTTATAGGATTGTTTAAAGGGGATAATTCGTTGATTAAGTTAAGCATGTGTATGTCCTTTATGTGGGGCCAGCAGGGGTGAAATGGTCTTTTCAGTGCATCCATATTAGCTGCACTTTGTATGAAAAGTATAGCTACTCTCTAGATAGAGTGTTACACTCTACCGGAGAAGAGATATGCACGTATTCAGACAAATTTAATTATAATGCATCTCTCCCATGCACGTATGGCATTCGTTCATTTCCGTATATGCATCATGACAGGTTCGGTAGAGGAGACAGCAGCAGCAGAGGACAGCGAGGAGCAGCAGCCCCAGGAGCAGGAACAAGGAGCTATCGGGGAAGAACCTGAAGAGGAGCTCCCGGAGTGCCCAAATCATCTGCCCAGCACGTTTGAGAAAGGCAAGCCCGGGTGCATTCCTAACTACCTATGGTTTATAATTAACTTAATATTACTATGCTTGTTGCATTAAGTATAGGAGTTGCTTGATGCCGTTGATGCATTACTTTCCATACCTTGTTACCATTGATATATTGTCCTTGTTACCTATTTAAGATAAAGTCCGAGTTCATGCTTAGTCTTGCTTAGACCGGTAGAAGTCGGGCAACCTTCATGTTACCCGCGAGTAATAGGTGGTTACTTGACCGTTAACAGGATATTGCCATTAAGTGAGATAACTGAGTGTTGTGGAAAATGGAGATCGGCAGATTCCTATAGTTTTGTGCTACAGTATTTCTAGCCGTGTCATATGGGAAAACAGTATCTTGTTAAGACAGCCTTCTTGTCATGTTGAACGCATGTCCCACATTTAGCTGCAAGGATAACTCGTTCCAACCGCGAAGCCGCCCGTTGTTCCAGGCCGGTCCTCAGGTCCCACGCATCTGCCGAAGCCACGAAGGGGTAGTGGGATGCGGGGGCACGAAAAGTAAGACCCGGGTGATGGTGGTTAAGTCCAACTCCTTGGCAGTCGGGCTTGCCTCCGGGTATGATGGTGGCGGTTGAAACCGCGGCTTCCTGGAACAGTGTTGCGGTTATCTGTAGCTCACTGACGGGTGAGTGTGGTTTGTGTGGGGAATAAATCACCAGCTGGTTAGGAATCGATTATAATCGCCATCGCTCCTGGATAGTGAGCACTTTACTTGAACCCCGCTCGGTCATGATACTAAAATTGTGGAACACGTGACAGTTATCATTATACTTTTGGCAACGGTTACTCGGTCTGTTTGTTATCTTTTGGTGATTGTTGGATCACTACCATGTTTGTTATAGTGTCAGAGCTAATCTAGTTAAACAGGTTAATCACTACTTAATTTGCAGCTAGTAAACAGGAGAACCAGTTATTTAATTACTCATGCTTTTACGCAAAAATGTGGTCTCATACCAGCTCCACTATATTCTAGCCTTGCATACTCCTTGGTGTCTATTATTTCTGGTTTAAGTCGGGTAAGTCTAGCTGAGTACTTTCTCGTACTCAGGGCTTTGTTCCCCTTGTTGTTGCAGATGGCCAGGTCTTTTATGGTTATTGCATCAACTGTCTCTGCCTAGCTCTGGGAGATATCTAGGTCACGGGCAATGACCTCCTCTATTCGTATCTTATGCTATGTTAAGGATGACTACTATGTGGCACTGTAACCGACTATGCGTGTGTGTGTGATTTCAGAACAATGTTTTCAGATCAAGCTTCCGCTACTTAAATTCGAACATGGTTTGTAATAACTAAAGTTGCTACTCCGAACAATTTATGTAATACTCTGTTGTGTGACGGTCAGTGCTGAATTATTACGATCCTATGTTGTTGATGTTGGAAAGGTTCGAAATCCCTCGAGATTTCGTGGACTACCGGGTTTATATGGGCTCAAGTGCTGCAAATTTACTGCTTCGGCGAAGAATTTCGTACTTGTGCTCTTATAAATTGGTCGGTTCTGTGATAGCTGGCATCGGAGCATAATTCAGCGGGTACTGTTCACATGACTATGTTTTTTTTAAAAAAAAGGAACTGGGGTATGAAAAGTATTTCCAAAAATCCACAGAGTTGGTGTAAAAAGATATTTGCAGTAAAAGCTAAGTGTGCCAGTGGTCATATCCGTTATGCCCAGAGGATCTCAGGTGGCTTATTTAAGTACTAACTTGGGAAAGGGTCTTGCATCATACTTGATTTTTGTTTATTCTGTCGTCCATACGGCAAGGGTGAAATTGTATGGGTGCTATTCTTCGGAATAGTAATGTATGGATCAGTTTACCTCTACGCCAAGGTAAAGTGAGTTGTGAGAGCATGGTCGAACAACCGTCGGCCTAGGGAAGAGTAGTTGGTACTGAAACCTGTGCACGTCAACACACGGGTGCGGGTGAAGGTACTTTGTAATGGGAGTAATACTGTTTGATGGGTGCATATACTGCTTACGTGTATACGGGGTGTACACCTAGGTGAGTATCTAGATTTAAATTTCAGCAATGCATGATTTTCATACTGTGGGCAGGGCTGAAATGAATCTTATGTAGGTACACTAACCACGTATCATTAGAACAGAATAGTTAACGTATGAGAGTACCGTGGTTTGCCATCGCATAGTTTGTATGTAGTGGAAAGGACGTACGAAACGTTTCACATACATATACATCATGACATATTGCTTTCTTTCCCTTTTGCATTACTTCCTCCCTAATTATGGATTTATTCTCGAGTTGAAAACCCATGCTTATGTGAATATGATGAACTTGCTACAGATGGCACGAACCAAGGAGACCGCGCGTAAGTCGACAGGTGGCAGGGTTCCCAGGCACCAGTTAGCACCCAGGTCTGAGCGGTGCAAGGACAAGTTCCTGGATGTTTTTGGGACACCGACGTTGCTCTGGAGGGTTCTGCGTTCTGTGGGGTACCCAGATGGGAGAGAGCCTCGCTACTTTTGGTCAAGGGAACCTCTGGGAGACACCACTTTGGTGTATGTGACAGCTGTGGTGAAGCCCAGGGAAGAAGGTTCTGTGTGGTCCGGTTGGATGTATGAGAGCAAGGGAAGGGACCCTTGGGAAGGTGCGTAGTCAGCAGCGTTCCCTATCCTCAGGGACATCATGGAGCGGTTTCCAGAAGATCTCAGTCAGGCTCTTGCAGGAGTGTTCCCAAGAGCTGATCCGCTAAGAGATGTTTGGGTGCAGACCAAATAGGAAGCTATAGCGGGCAGTCCCAGTGAGCTTCAGGCTTGTGATGGCCCAGCGGCGAGTGCTATGTATGTAGTGATGAAGGGGTATGCGATCATGCAGCACAGTTTGTGCAGTATGACTGAATCTTGTCATCATGTCAGAAACGAGAAGAGACAAGCTCAGCGGGAGTTCGATGAAGAGATGGAGAAGATGCAAGAAGAGCTGAAGCAGATGACCATAGAGAAGGACCAGACTGTTCAAAGGAATGTGGTCGCAGCTCAAGAGATCATCAGGCTGCAGGAACAGCTAGGGCATGCAAAACACGCTAACCAGAGTGTAGAGAATCAGATGATGAAGCTTCTTCAGCAGCGGAACCAGGCGTGGGAAGAAGAGTTTGACTTGAGGGCTCGTATCATGACCTTCGAACAACAGCTGGCGGCGACTGAAGCATACAACAATAACCTTCATGAAGAAGTGCATCGCCTCCACAACCAGCTTCATCCATACCATCCTCCAGGTGCGGCCGAGATGGAGGTGGAGATGGGCAACGTCCTTGCTGACGGTGGAGCCGAAGATGGTGGAATGCTTTTCGCCAACCAAGCTGGAGAAGAAGAAGAAGATGGTGGAGCCGACGACGCCGAGAGTCACGTGTCCGATGCTGAGAGCGACTAGAGTTTAGGTCTCGTTGTTTATCGTTGTGATCGTGTTGTATCGAACGAGTTGTGAGTTGTAAGTTGTAAGTTTAAGAACCTCGTTGCTACCGTTGGAACCGTTTTTTTAAGTATCAGACCTTCGTTACGTTATCCGTGCGTATCCATGCGAGTATTAAGCGCTTTTCGTATAATCTGTGTGTGATGTTATTTATGTGGAACGACTTGTGAATGTGCCTTATTGTATGAACTATGTTCAAATACAGTACTACAATCATTACGCATTTTGATCTGTATATGTGGCATCACTCATTGATTATTGATTGGCTATGCAGATGGTGAATACTCGTCGTGGAGCCGGCAGTGCTAGTGGTGTTGGTGGTGGTGGTCAGGGCGAGGACGCCAATCCCCCTCCTCCTCCTTCATACACGGCAGAGCAGTTCTTTGCACAGTTTCTGGGAAGTCAGCGCAACATGGAAGCTATGCAGCGCAATATGGAAGCGAATCTCAGGAACATCGCAGATAATACACGCAGGGCAGCAGGTCAAGGTGGTCAAGATGTAAATCAGTACAGTACGTTTAAGGACTTCTTGGACACTAGACCTCCAATCTTCAAGGAAGCAGCTAAACCCTTGGAAGCAGATGAATGGATCAACACCATCGAGCAGAAGTTCAGGTTGCTACGTCTGACAGAATCTCTAAAAGTGGAGTACGCTGCTCACCAGTTGCAGGGACCAGCTGGTATATGGTGGGCACATCATCGTACTACTTTTCCGGCAACTCAACCGATAATCTGGGCACAGTTTACAGCAGCTTTTCGGGGCCATTATATTCCTCCTGGTTTAATGGCTACGAAGGTAACACAGTTTTTGAGTTTGACTAAGGGTACCAAGAGCATGGCAGAATATCTGCATGCTTTCAACAATCTTGCTTGTTATGCGCCTGAATATGTCAACACAGACGCCAAGAAGATTGCCAGTATGAAGAGGGGCTTGAGCCCCAAGCTCCTGAAGTCGATGGGAAACTCTTCCAGGACAGAGTTCAATGACTTCGTCAGTGACTGTTTGACTCAAGAAAACAACAACAATCTCTACAATGCATCCAAGTCACGCAAGAGAGCTGTGGAAGCAGGGACACAACAGGGCAGCAATCAGGTGGCCAATCGTCCTCCGTTTCGTTCAGCAGTGCCGGGGGCACGTTTCAAGCCTCCTCAGCGTCGTTTTCCTAGAAATCAACAGCAGGCCAAGGTTCAGAAAGTTGCAAAAGGTCAGTCATCGCAGTACAAGGTGGGGCCCGGAACTCAGAACTTTACAGGCAGCTATGTCAAGGGACCATGTTATAACTGTGGCAAGGAAGGACATCTGTCCAGGACATGTCCTATCCCGAGAAAGAAGACCAATCAAGTTTAGGCCCGTGTGCATCATACCTCTTTGGAAGACATCTCTGAGGGAGAACCCGTGACTGCTGGTATGTTTTCTATCAACAATATCTCTGCAGTTGTTTTGTTTGATTCTGGTTCATCACATTCTTTTATAAGTCAAGCATTTGCACTTAAGCATAATCAGGAAATGGTAACAATGGATTTTGGATTCCGTATAAACTCAGCTAGTGCAAGTGTGTTATCTAACCAAGTGGTTAAAGGGGCAACTCTTGGTTTGGAAGGTAGGCAGTACCGAGTAAGTTTAGTGGTTATGCCAGGGTTGTCTTTGGATGTTATCTTGGGTATGGACTGGATGAAAAAGTGGGAAGTGGTCATAGATACCGGAAAGAGAATGATATCTCTGAAGGACCCCGAGGAGAATGGAAGGTTTCAAGTCTTTCTTCCTAATCGTCTCAACCTTACTTCAACAAGTTGCGTAGTTCAAGTGGCAGTTCTTCAGGAAATCCCTGTAGTTTGTGAGTTTCCTAATGTGTTTCCGGATGAGTTACCTGGTCTACCTCCAGATAGGGATGTGGAGTTCGCAATAGAGTTGATACCTGGAACAGCACCTATATCCAGAAGACCATATCGTATGCCTCCTAATGAGTTAGCCGAGTTGAAAGTTCAGTTGAAAGAGTTGTTGGACAAGGGTCTGATTCAACCTAGTTCGTCTGAGTGGCGATGTCCAGCTCTTTTTGTAAAAAAGAAGAAAGACAAAGCTTTGCATATGTGTGTGGACTATAGGCCTTTGAATGCAGTGACGATCAATAATAAGTATCCTTTACCTCAGATTGATATCCTTTTTGATCAGTTAACAAGGGCCAAAGTGTTCTGTAAATTGGACTTGAGGTCGGGTTATCATCAGATCAAGATCAGGCCAAAGGATGTACCCAAAATGTCTTTTTTTACTAGGTACGGGTTGTATGAGTATCTTGTCATGTCTTTTGGTTTGACAAATGCTCCTGCATACTTCATGTACCTAATGAATTCCGTGTTTATGCCTGAGTTGGATCGGTTTGTGATAGTCTTTTTGGATGATATCTTGGTGTATTCAGACAATGAAGAAAGTCATGCGGAACACGTGAGGATAATTTTGACAAGACTTCGAAAACATAAGTTATATGCTAAGTTCAGTAAGTGCGAGTTTTGGTTAAAGAAAGTTCACTTTCTCGGTCATGTGTTATCGGGAGATGGAATCTCAGTGGACCCAGGGAAAGTACAAGAGGTAATGGATTGGAAGGCGCCAACCTCAGTCACAGAAGTCAGAAGTTTTCTAGGTCTGGCTGGTTACTATCGTCGTTTCATCCCGGATTTCTCCAAGACCGCGAAACCAATGACCTCTTTGTTGCAGAAGGATGTGAAGTTTGTCTGGACAGAAGAGTGTGAAGCAGCTTTCCGAATCTTACGGGAACTGTTGACCACTGCTCCTGTTTTGGCTCAACCGGATATAGAGAAACCTTTTGATGTGTTTTGTGACGCATCTAAGTTTGGTTTGGGCTGTGTGTTGATGCAAGAAAGACGAGTGATAGCATATGCCTCGAGACAGTTAAGGAAACATGAGATCAACTACCCTACGCACGATTTGGAGTTGGCTGCAGTAGTGCATGCTCTGAAGATATGGAGACACTACTTGTTGGGAAATGTGTGCAATATATACACCGATCATAAGAGTTTGAAATATATCTTCACTCAACCAGAGTTAAACATGAGACAGCGAAGATGGCAAGAGTTGATAAAGGACTATAGCTTGCAAGTTCACTATCACCCTAGAAAGGCCAATGTGGTTGCGGATGCCTTGAGCCGAAAGTCACACTGTGTTGAGGTGCAACCGTTGTTTGAGGAAAGGTTCAACCTGTTACATCCAGAAGTTTTGTTCAACATTCAACTCAGTTGTTCGCTTGAGGGTCAGATAGTTGAAGCTCAGAAGTTTGATAAAGGGATTTCTCATATCAAGAGAAGGATGTTGGAAGACCCCTTAACCTCTTTCAGGTTGGATGAGCAAGGAGTGTTATGGTTTGGTGATCGTCTCGTGGTGCCAAAGAACAAAGACCTTAAGAATAAGATTCTGGATGAGGCTCACTTATCTAAGTTATCTCTTCACCCAGGAAGCAACAAGATGTATCATGATCTAAAACCTCGTTTTTGGTGGACAAAGATGAAGAAAGAGATAGCAGCATATGTTGCAAGATGTGACACATGTTGCAGAGTTAAGGCAGTTCATATGAAACCTGCAGGGTTGTTACAACCGTTATCAGTGCCTGTTTGGAAGTGGGAAGATATCAGTATGGACTTTATAACCGGTTTACCCACTACGGAAAAAGGGAATGATTCCATTTGGGTAATAGTGGATCGTCTGACAAAGTCAGCTCACTTCATTCCGGTCAAGACCAGATATCGACCGCCTCGGTATGCAGATATATACATCAAAGAGATAGTGCGTCTTCATGGGATAGCTAAGACAATCGTTTTGGATCATGGACCGCAGTTCACCGCGCACTTTTGGCAGCAGCTACACAAAGGTTTGGGAACAAAGTTGGTCCTCAGACTGCAGGTCAGACAGAAAGAGTAAACCAAGTGCTTGAAGATATGCTCAGAGCTTGTGTGTTATCCTCCAAAGAATCGTGGGAATCATGGCTACCGTTGGCAGAATTCTCGTACAATAACAGTTATCAAGAGAGCATCAAGATGGCACCTTTTGAAGCTCTGTATGGACGCAAGTGTGTAACTCCGTTAAACTGGGTCAAACCAGGGGAAAGGAGATACTTTGGAATCGACTTCGTTGAGGAAGCTGAGAAAAAGGTTCAAACTATCCATCAACACTTACAAGCAGCACAGTCTCGACAGAAAAGTTATGCAGACAAAAGAAGAAGGCTGTTAGAGTTCAAAAAGGGAGATCATGTTTATCTGAAAGTAACTCTGATGAGGTGAGTGCAAAGGTTCGGCATAAAAAGAAAGCTAGCACCGAGATATGAAGGACCATATCGTATCTTACAGAGAAAAGGGGAAGGACCATATAAACTTCAGTTACCCGAAGCTATGGGTTCGATCTTTCCAGTCTTTCATGTTTCACAGTTGAAGAGATGTTTACGTGTACCTGAAGAAAGTATAGAACCTCAAGAGTTGAAGCTAGCGTCAGACCTCACGTATCAAGAGTAGCCAGTGCGAGTTTTGGACAGCAAGGAAAAAGTAACTCGCAATCGTATAGTGAAAGTGTATAAAGTGTTATGGAGCCATCATGATGATGGAGATGCAACATGGGAAACAGAAGACTATCTCCTAAAGGTTTATCCAGCGTTCCATAAGCAATGGTCAGTAAATCTCGGGACGAGATTTCATTAAGGGGGGAGGGCTGTAACACCTCTGGTGTTAAGCTAGCATGACATCATCATCTCATCATGCTTAATCATCTCATGAGCATGGAGCATGCATATGTTGTCTTCTTTTTCTCATAAAATGTCATTTCAGGTGATGGTATGCATATGAACCTTTAATGATGTGTTGTTGTTTGGCTTGTTTTGGAGTGGTGTGGATTTTCCTAACAATCTAACTTGGTTGAGAAGTCAAAATGAAGGCATGTTTATGCTGGTCATTTTGGCTAATCAAGTTGCTAAACCCTAGTCAACCCTATAGAGCCTAAAGAGTCCTTTTGTTTGACTAACCAAAACCTCCTTGATAGAAGCTTTGCCTGGCTGAGTGCCCTTAATCAAAAGTGTGTAGATTTTATAGTAGAACAAAAGTTGTTTTAGAGCCCACTCATGAAAATGAGTTTAACAAGGTGTTTTAGGGCCCACAAGGCAGAATTGGATGAGTTTTGGACTTAGAATTTTTTCCTAAGTCCTAAACTGCCATTCAGTTTCAACCTGGCCATGTTTAGCGTTTTCCCGAGCCTAAACCAAGCCGAACCAGTGTGTGATCTTTTAACCAAAGTTGTAGCTGGTGTGTAGCTCTAACCAATGGTGCAGTTGGTTTAGCGTTCTATGGAGTGGTTAAGAAGTTAATCGCGTTTGAAAACGGGCCGTCAGTCGATCATTAGGCAACTGAATCAGTCGATTCAGTTTGAATCGGCCGGGGGCTATTCCAGGTATCAACCCTAAACCCTAAACCCTAAACCTTAAAACCCTAAACCCTCAACCCTAAACCCTAAAACCCTAAACCCTAAAGCCTAAACCCTAAACCCTAAAACCCTAAACCCGGCAAAACCCAGCCAGCGTGCGCGGTGTGGCGAGCCTTGACCGCCCGAGCGCACTCTTGCACGGCCAGACGCGCCCCTTCCTCTCTCTGCCTTGCTCTGTGCTCTCGCCGGCGACCGAGCGGGAGAAAGGGGGAAAAGCCGTTGTCGTCGCCGTCCACCGTGCTTTCGCCCCGCAAACCACACCGCCAGCCTCGCCTTGACCTTCCGCGTCGCCTGCTCTAGCCAACGCCTCCCGACAAACCATAGGTGAGCCACGGGACGAGCTCCCGCCATGGCCGCCATGACCGTCGAGCTCGGTCCGCCGTGGTCAGTCCCCTTCCCGTGGGTTTCGTGTTGTCCCAGCGCGCGTTCGTGAGCCAGTGAGGTCTCTAGAGGGAGTAGCAGGAGTCGGTTTAGTCGATTAGGGTTTGAGCGCCTCGGTACACCGTCATCGCCGTTCGCCATGGTCACCGAGGGTGGCATGGCCGTGGTCCCGGGTGTTCAGGGTGGAAGCCCTAGCATCCGAGCCTTGCGCTAGGTCCATAGAGGTCTGTGGAGTAGGAATCGGGTGTTGGTTGGCCTCGGCATGGCCGGAGATGCCCGGCGTGGTGATTCCGCGCCGCCGTGGCCGCCATTGCCGACGTTGAGCTTGATCTGTCGCGTCGCTTGGCTCGAGAGGAGTACCGATAGATGCGGAAAGGCATTAGGAGTCGAGTGGTGGAGATGGTTTCGCCGGAGGAGCCGCCGTCGGCGAGCTCCGGCGAGGTCAACGACCTCCTCTACTTCGGGAGTATGACAAGTGGGGTCGGTTTGAGCATGGGTCCCAGTCGTCAGTCGCATGGGTACAACAGTGCTGTGTGCGTGTAGCAGTTAGGGTTGGTGTTTTTGCTTAAATATTTTGCAGAAATGTTAATAATGCTTGTTTATTTCATAACTTGAGTTCTGATGATCCAGTAAATGTGAAACAAATTTTGTTAAGTCTGTTTTGATGAGTTCTATGCATGAAAAATATAATATGCCCAGTTTGTGATAATTTAATGTGCAGTAATAATTAAATTGTGTTTAGGTAGATATCTTGTTAAATGCATAATAAATTGTATGTTCCTCAAAAAAATGTGGTTCTTATTTTGTTAGGTTTGTGGAGTGATGTATAATCACAGAAAAATGATAGATGCTGCTTTACTGTGGAAAAATCTAAAGTTAACATTTAAATTGATTAAATGCTGTTTTCTTGTATGATTTTTAGTAATTAAAATATATGTGATATGAGTCTGATAATTTTTATGTACTGCTCTTGTGCTAAGAAGTTCTGAATAAAAATATAAAATTTGTTGTTTGACACTTTTCAAGATACGGTGTAGTTCAAAGTGCTTTTTTACCTTGTTATTTGTCTTTTTCATACAGAGCAGTGCTTAAGTCCAAATGACATGAAATTTGTACAACATGCTTTATGTTCAGATGTGAACCTACAGTAATTTTTGTAGATTTTTTTAAAGCTGTTAGCTACAGGTTGCTGTTATAGGCTTGTTTAAAGGGGATAATTCGTTGATTAAGTTAAGCATGTGTATCTCCTTTATGTGGAGCCAGCAGGGGTGAAATGGTCTTTTCAGTGCATCCATATTAGCTGCACTTTGTATGAAAAGTATAGCTACTCTCTAGATAGAGTGTTACACTCTACCGGAGAAGAGATATGCACGTATTCGGTCAAATTTAATTATAATGCATCTCTCCCATGCACGTATGCCATTCGTTCATTTCCGCATATGCATCATGACAGGTTCGGTAGAGGAGACAGCAGCAGCAGAGGACAGCGAGGAGCAGCAGCCCCAGGAGCAGGAACAAGGAGCTGTCGGGGAAGAACCTGAAGAGGAGCTCCCGGAGTGCCCAAATCATCTGCCCAGCACGTTTGAGAAAGGCAAGCCCGGGAGCATTCCTAACTACCTATGGTTTATAATTAACTTAATATTACTATGCTTGTTGTATTAAGTATAGGAGTTGCTTGATGCCGTTGATGCATTACTTTCCATACCTTGTTACCATTGATATATTGTCCTTGTTACCTATTTAAGATAAAGTCCGAGTTCATGCTTAGTCTTGCTTAGACCGGTAGAAGTCGGGCAACCTTCATGTTACCCGCGAGTAATAGGTGGTTACTTGACCGTTAACAGGATATTGCCATTAAGTGAGATAACTGAGTGTTGTGGAAAATAGAGATCGACAGATTCCTGTAGTGTTGTGCTACAGTATTTCTAGCCGTGTCATATGGGAAAACAGTATCTTGTTAAGACGGCCTTCTTGTTATGTTGAACGCATGTCCCATATTTAGCTGGAAGGATAACTCGTTTCGATCGCGAAGCCGCCCATTGTTTCAGGCCGGTCCTCAGGTCCCACGCATCTGTCGAAGCCACGAAGGGGGTAGTGGGACGCGGGGGCGCGAAAAGTAAGACCCGGGTGATGGTGGTTAAGTCTAACTCCTTGGCAGTCGGGCTTGCCTCCGGGTATGATGGTGGCGGTTGAAACCGCGGCCTCGTAGAACAGTGTTGCGGTTATCTGTAGCTCACTGACGGGTGAGTGTGGTTTGTGTGGGGAATAAATCACCAGCCGATTAGGAATCGATTATAATCGCCATCGCTCCTGGATAGTGAGCACTTGACTTGAACCCCGCTCGGTCTTGATACTGAAACTGTGGAACACGTGACATTTATCATTATACTTTTGGCAACGGTTACTCGGTCTGTTTGTTATCTTTTGGTGATTGTTGGATCACTACCATGTTTGTTATAGTGCCGGACCTAATCTAGTTAAACAGGTTAATCACTACTTAATTTGTAGCTAGTAAACAGGAGAACCAGTTATTTAATTACTCATGCTTTTACGCAAAAATGTGGTCTCATACCAGCTCCACTATATTCTAGCCTTGCATACTCCTTGGTGTCTATTATTTCGGGTTTAAGTCGGGTAAGTCTAGCTGAGAACTTTCTCGTACTCAGGGCTTTGTTCCCCTTGTTGTTGCAGATGGCCAGGTCTTTTATGGTTATTGCATCATCTATCTCTGCCCAGCTCTGGGAGATATCTAGGTCACGGGCAATGACCTCCTCTGTTCGTATCTTATGCTATGTTAAGGATGACTACTATGTGGCACTGTAACCGACTATGCGTGTGTGTGTGATTTCAGAACAATGTTTTCAGATCAAGCTTCCGCTACTTAAATTCGAACATGGTTTGTAATAACTAAAGTTGCTACTCCGAACAATTTATGTAATACTCTGTTGTGTGACGGTCAGTGCTGAATTATTACGATCCTATGTTGTTGATGTTGGAAAGGATCGAAATCCCTCGAGATTTCGCGGACTACCGGGTTTATATGGGCTCAAGTGCTGCAAATTTACTGCTTCGGCGAAGAATTTCGTACTTGTGCTCTTATAAATTGGTCGGTTCTGTGATAGCTACAGTAAAACCCTAGCTTCCGATGCTAGACCTCCGGAGCGTCCGATGACAACGGATGCACTGATGGTCAGCGTCCGATGCTCCTTAGAAAATACTGTCAGATGACACGTGGCATCAAATGCTTCCGATGTGACGAACACAGCATCCGATGCACACGAGTTGAGCGTCCGATGGTCCCGATTCAGTGCTGTTCTTCCGTGAAAATCACCCGATCTCCTCGGAATCAAAAGCACTAAGGCTTAGATTTGGTATGAGGAGTTCCAAGGAGGTTAGTGAGCTATCCCAAAGAGATCATGGCTCGAACCTAACTCCAAATCAGTGAATAGGAAGAATTCGGGGCAATGGGAGCAAAACCGATCCAAAACGAAAATCAACCGATCTACTAGCTCGTGAGGTTAGAGGTGAATTCCTTCAGTGGAAAGAAGTGCCTCACGATCTAGAACAACTTGATTCAAACGGATTTGCAAAAGACGCACCAAGTAGAGAGATCGATCAATGGGAAAATCGTGGAGAAAAGCAACCCGCGAAGAACAACACCAAAACACGAATTACAACCACGAATTTGCAACCGTGTGGCTACCACATGCTACAATAGTGAGATTACGGTCTCACTTCCTCAAAATCTCACGAACACAGAGGTATGATTGTCTTCTCTGTGGATCTCAGTTCGCTACAGCAGAGGATGGGGAGAGCAGGAAAACCAAGAAGGCAAAGAGCAAATGACTGAGATAAGATGGGAGGTGGGTGTCTCCCTCTACTTATCCTAATTCTAGTTCCCACTCTACCCCTAACTAATTACAGAGCGAACCAGCTAAACCCTAAGGTTATTCTGGACCAACTCGTGGTAGGTGGTGATCCGACGGCCACGCCCGCACAACTGGTAGCGTTGCCTCGACGCAACCTCACCGATTGCCGCCACGTGCCGCCACCGCTCTGCTTGTCCTTTTCCCGGACTTCGCCCCTGGTTTTGAGGCCCAAACCGGGAAACCAGCCTTCACGACCAACCCCCGATTTTGAGGCCCAAACCGGGAAACCAGCCTTCCATCGCCTGAGTTTTGTGGCCCAAACTCAGAAACCCGCAGCGCCTAGGTTTTGAGGCCCAAATCTCGAAACCGTCTTCAGCCCGAGTTTTGTGGCCCAAACTCGGAAACCGGCCGCACCCAGGTTTTGAGGCCCAAACCTGGAAACCGTACACCCGGTGGTTTTTCTGTGGCTCAACCACCAAACCGAGCCATAGAGGAGATGCACCGCCCGTGCACCCCGTCCACCGACACGTGTCCCTAGGTCCTCGACCCAAGCAACATCGTGCCCGCAAGTCTTCGCTCGTCGCTGTCCCAGGCTGTCTACCACCATAGCTGATCCTCGGGCCACCGGTCCCTCAGTCCAAGCCTCACGTCCGCCCTTCGCCACTCTCGGTCCATCGGCACGGCACGTCTCTACTTGACCTTCACCTTGCCTTTGATCACTGTATCCGTGCTCGACACCTGCACAACACAAACCAAAGAACATGCGCATTATCCCAGTTGACAATCACTCATCACTCGAGACTCGACATACACCCATGTATCCGCAGCTATAGCTACTGAGATCCGCAGAGAACCATACCTCTGTGTTCATAAGATTTTTGAGGAAGTGAGACCGTAATCTCACTATTGTAGCGTGTGGTAGCTACACGGTTGCAAATTTGTGGTTGTTGTTGGTAGTTCTTAACTTCACTAAAGATAGAGCTAGGCAACTATCACTACAAGAAAAAGTGGTATTAACAACAGGATATGTGGTCGTTAAAAGTCGATATGTGGTCGCTAAATTTTTTTAACGACCACAAAAATGTGGTCGTCCATGGTCGTTAAAAGCTCCGTCGTTAGTAGAATTAACGACCACATAACTTTTCCGGTCGTTAACTTTTCAACGATGGGATGACATGTGGTCGTTGATATTATAGCATTAACGACCACGTTTATAGTAACAACAACCACATTTGTCATCGCTAATATCACAGTGCCATGAAGCATAATACATTAACAACCACATTTGTGGTCGCTAATTGTTTCTACAAGATACTATGGAGGGTATTATAGGATCACTTCAATAGCATTACCCACCACATGTTTACGATTGATAATTTAATATTAGAATAACACCTTTATAGCATCAACAATCAATATGCAGCCAAACAACGTCACACAATAGGGAATTTACAAATGATTTAATTTGCAACATTCTAGAAATTCAACGTCACAATGGTCCTAGATGGTTCATGTGACCAAAGGTAGAAAATACAATCCAAAACATGAAACTAAGAGTGTGTGACTTAAGACCAATCCTACAAATAACAAGGTAGCACTAGGCTATGCTTTAAGGGCATCAAATGTCTTCTGACAAACAATTGTGAGGTCATACTAGTAATGTTGCTCTATCTTGCTCCCTGAAATATGCAAATTTCATATCAGCAACAAACAAATAAAATCGAATAAAGAGATCATATATAAATAATCTTTCTAGGTGTAGATGCTTACAGATGATCACTATTTATTGATGAGTTAAACTTGTAGTCATATTACGCTTAAATTCTGCCCATTCATCTTCCATTCTACTGACACGGTTGGTAATCATCCGATTTTGCTCATGGAGTGCTTGATTATCTTCTTGAAGTTCTTTCTTTTCCTGTTCAGATTGTGTAAGCTTTTCTATCAGTTCAGCTTTGGTAACAACCGGACTTCGTAAGTCTCTTGCTTTTATTCCACCACCATAACCAACAACATGGTCACGCCTATTTGATTCAAAGCATTTGTCCATAAGTTCCACATTAGAAAGGGAAGGGTTTAGTAGCCTTTCCACCTCAATCTCTGCCTGCGAACAAAGCAATTAGAATTAGGTGTTTCTACCAACACATGTGTATTTATTCTCGTGTCACTAGCATACCTACAGATACATTTGTAACTAATCTAACATAATTCCAACAAAATAAATCTAAAGGCAACTATAAACTTACGTGCTTAGTAGATGCTTCAGAATCCACAAAGGTGCCATCCTTCATGTGAGTGAGAGAAAATAATTTATCTAAAGTTGGGGGATTGTTATCCTTGCCTCCCTATTACAGGTAGAACATCAGAACACAAGTAACAAGAGCTAATAATCAAAAAAAGTCAGCACATGATACTGTATGTACATTGTCCCAAATGATTTGTCTGTATGGTTTGCTACCACTGTGATGAAGAATTTTCAAGTTGGATCTATTTTGAGAATTTCTCTTGCTCTTATCCTGTAGTTCCATGAAATAATTTTACTAACCATGGTCACAAGGGATAAAATATGCAACACACAAGTTGTTACTATGTAAGTGAGAAGATTAACACTTACTATGAAATCCTTGCTGTAGAAATGTTCCTTGACAAGCCATTCCCAATCAGGTTTTTTAATCCCTTTAGGGCAATTATTAATAGCTTGCTGCATATTCCTTGCTCTTTATTGGGACAGACCATGTTTGGGCTGGGCCAAAAACAGGCTTTCATATGGGGCTGTTCGGCTTCGGCTCCATGGACATGTATAAAATTAGTATGTATGATAAGAGTTGCCTATGGTCACGTGTTGCCAGGTAGTTTTTTTACGAGAAGGGATTTTTTACGAATAATGTTGTGCTAAGTTTACAAAATAGTTTTCAATCAAATAAGCATTGTAGCTTAGTGGTTGAGATGCTACTCAGGAATTCAAAAGGTAACCTCTTCGATCACATATGTCCGCAATAGAGCTTTTTAATATTTTTATTTTATTTCGTCTCTCCCAATGGGACGCAACGCGGGAAAAATTGGATATGCGAAAAAGCATATAGCCGGAGGCAAAAATAATGCAGAAAAACATAAATAAAATAAATATAAATAAAAAGGAGATGCAATCAGAGAGAAATAAATAGCGACCACGTTGTAACCCTGGACAACGACCAAGAACTTTGTGGTCGTCGGGCAACATCTCAGAGGCCTTGGAAAGCCAGCTAACGCCATCTCACGACCGAACATCCAATGTGGTCGTTAAGATCTGGTTGTTGATGTCCGGTTTTCTTGTAGTGTATCCCCGGTAACGGCCCAAAAATGCTTATTGACACTTGCTAACGTCGTTACTAAGAGTAGACTATGGAATCTATCCCTGGCAACAGCGCCAGAAATGCTTGTAGCAAGTCCAGTCACTATACCTAAAGGAGTGAAGCTAAAGTAGCTATCTACTGAAGTCAAATGGGGTTGTCAATCCCGACACTAGTAGGAGCTAGCTAGAGAGATTGCAATCTACCTAGAGGAGATTCTGCAAGCGCACAGAACTATCGTAGTAGCACTTCGCCTGAGAGTACCATGTGTCGATTTATTTGATCCCAAAGGAAGGCTAGGGTTTGGTGTATGAGTCGAGTCAAGGAGGGGATGAGAGTCGAAGAATAAGAAAGGGAAAATGAGAGAAGAGAAGAGAGGAGATGAAAGGCTAGAAAAAATTTATGAGTGGATAGATAAGGATGAAATGAATGGTTAAGGTAAAGTGGATGGATAGGTAGATAGGGGGAAAGATAACTAATATAACTAACTAATAACTACTCCTAGATAACTACGAAGCAAGATAGGCAAATGCCAAATAAGCAAACAAGTTAAGTATAGTGTTATTCCTATCTTGTCAAGTGCCGAGGCGTACTAGCCTTTACCACTGACTTAGGTTGAACGCTAGCACAACGAGCCTTACTATTAAACTAGACCAACTACGTGGTGGAATTCAAGGCGCACAGGGCTGTCACCACCTGCTTGCTACCACAGCTATCCGGGGGTCTAGCCGTATCTGAAGGTAAGTCTATAACTAAGCACCACGCCTAATTATATTCTAACTATCTCTATCCTGGCCTAGAATAGAGACACCCTTGCGGACGTCAGAGCAAATACTTGACTTAATAAGATAAACACTAAACTAACTAAATAACCTATTAGCAAATATCAAACACTAAGCACACTAGAGATTAACTACTATGGCTAAGTGAATTGAAATGTAGGATAGCTAGGTACTCAAGCAATCAATCAAGTATACTACTCAATACTGGTAAGTAGAATAAAGTAATACTTGAAATGATGAACTAGAATATAGTAAAGTGCTTGAGTTACAAGAGCAAAACCTGAACCAGAGATTAAGGAAGACTCTTCCCAACTCCAGGACCGATTACTCGCACGCCTCTACTCTTGAGCTAAGCCTTGAGCAGCGCTTCCGCGAGGGCAATGAGGCAAGGATGCCTTGCTCTAGTAGCTACCTACTTGCCTAAGCTTGGCTAAATCCTAAGCTTTTAGCTCTCTAGCTTTAGCCTTGCTTTCCTCTTTCCTTGCTTTCATTGCTTGAAATGAAGTGACACCTCCAAGGGGGTATTTCGATCCGCGTGATGATGGATGAGAGCCCTTGTATCGTAACCTCCTTCAGATCAATGGTGGAGAAGAATTAAGCATGTGCTTCTTTAATACAACATGTGCTTCTTTGCATGGCGGCATGCATGATCCACGCCACTCCCTCCTGAGCCCTCTGATGCCACCGACCTAGTGACCAAGGGCTAAGATTTGGCCCTTGGATGGTCACATGGATCAGTGACATGGCAGGGGAGAAGTTTGGGCGCCACCTAGGTGGCGGGCGCCACCTAGGGGTGGCGGGCGCCAGCCCACTAGGGCCCAAATGGGCCCTGGTGAGTGGTCTCGGCCCCTGGTGGGTCCATTCTCCAAATTTGGTCCAAATCCTGTATTCAAATAAAAATCTATGGACATGTGGAATTTGGTTAGTTTGAAACCTATTTTACTACTTTTCATGCCTTTTTGGTGAATTTTTAATGTTGATGGTAAAACAAGTGTTTAAGGACCATCAATAAGCTCCCCCAAGCTAACCTGTTGCTCGTCCTCGAGCAACAATGTGGTTTAAGCATAGAGCATGAAATGGATAGCACTTAAGATGTATACAAGTGCATATTGTATAGTGAAAAATAACTTAGTGTATAACATTAATCATAGCAATGTGGGGCTTATAGCTTTTCACTTCAAACATGCAAGAATCAAATAAAGCAGTAGATAGGAAACTTTTATCTTGCTTAGGTTTGACTAGGATTCTGTCTGGAGGTTTTTTAAGGTTTTCAAAAGATAAAAACTTGCTCAAGTCCTCCAAGATTCACTCAATCACTCAATGGTGTTTAAATCCTCACTTAGGCCAAAATGTAGCCTCTCCTATTTCTAAAGAATGATATGTGGAGTTATAGGTAGGCTAAGAATCATGAGCAAATTGCATAATGTTTATTGCTAAGCTAGACACTCAGATCATAAGGAGCAGCAAATCATAAATATTGATCAAGATGTGCATGTGTGGTTATGTGGAAGTGTATAAAGAGATATTTCATAATCCTTCCTAGTTAATTTCTGGGGTCTAGAGCTAATGATAACTCTCTCTCTCTCTCTTTACTCGATACATAGTGAGTAGACAAAAATGTGTCCTCACATTTTCTTAGGACATAGTCCTTTCTTGAGCTACTTTGCTCACTTTCTTTTTTTTTCTTTTTTTTCATATCTCTCTTTTTTAGCTCTAGATTTCCCCAGATTGTCTATAGGAAAGGATTTTAGAAATGAAAAGGGGGGAGAGAGAGAAATGCTTATTCCTAGTGTAGGAATAGCATAAGGCTAGCAATGGAACGTTTGGCAAGGTATTGCATATCTCCACTATAGAGAATGAGCAATTTATTTGGTGGTTGCAAACTTCCAAAGTGGAGAGTAAGCAATTTATGGTGGGTGTGTGTATCTTGATCAAAAGAAATGATAAGCTTCTCTACTAAGATCTATGAGGTCTAACAAAGCTCAACACAAACAAAGCTCTTTGTGGTTTTGACTAACAAATATTTGGCTAGTGGTGGGATGGGATAAAATCCAGGAGAAACTTTTAGCAAGGTTTTCATGATTTTTAAAAGAAATCCTCCAGATTTGGTCCTAATTTCACCTTAGCAAGTTTAAAGAATTACCCCATTTCTAACTAACTTTATTCACTAAGCATGATTTTAGTTATAACATGTGCAACCCACAAAAGCTACAACTTAGATAAAACTAGTTATTCTAACTATGACAATAGCATTTGCATGGCATATTTTATTTCTTATTCAGGTTCCAACATTTTTAAGCAGATTTTATCATTTTTACTCATGGGATAATTACCTAGGCAAGTATATAACATTCAAAAACTTTCAAAAGATATAGAATTTAAGAACCGAACATAAAGAGTAAGGTTGAAACATACCTTATTGGCGTGAGGATCTCCCCCAAGCTGGCTTCTTGCTTGGTGAAGGGTCTTCATCTTTCTCGGTCGGAGCTCTTGTTCTTATTTTATTAAAAGGGAAACTATCTAATGTTGTGAAAAAGAGAAACTATCCTATTATGATATTTTATTATTCTAGCTAAGTTAACATATACTTATGCATATAACTGATTTTTTTAGTTACATGCATGACATATGTTATTTATTTGAAAAAGGGAAATTTGAAGGGGAAAATTAAAAAGTAAATCCATACCTTAAATCCATGGAATTTCATCCTTATTGGGTGGATCTTCTTCCTTGGGTGCTTCTTCTTTAAGTACTTCATCGGGTTCTTCTTCTTTTGGCACCTCTCCTTTGTCATGTGAATTACACAACTCAGGAGAAGGTGGTTCTTTCTTTCTGTTCCACCTTGTTCTTGGGTGCCTCTTCTTGGTACGAACGGGTTTTGCTTCCTGCATGTTAGCGGCATATGCGGGACCACGAGAAAAGGAGAATATTTCCTTCCTCCCTCCTAATGTCATTTGCATTTTACCACTCCCCACATATATGCAAGCATCAACAATGTTCAAGAAAGGTCTACCTAAGATTAGAGGCACATCTTTCCTATTTCCCATATCTAGTATTATGAAATCAGCACGAACATATGAACCTCTAATATGAACAGGTAAATCAGTGACTATTCCTTCTACATAGCATGTTGATTGATCAGCTAGCATGACATAGGCAGATGTGGATGACATGGGTGGAAAGAACGAGTTTTCATAGAAATCCTTAGATAAAATGTTCACACTCGATCCTAAATCACACATGGCATTTTTAAAGACTTCACCAAAGATTGAGCATCTAATTATGGGACTACCAGGATCACCCTTTTTAACAGTCATGGTTTGATCTTCATAATAGTTACAATATTTTATTTCAACCATATTTGCAGTTTCCATGTTAGGTTTAGCCGGAATTTTACCAGTTTCAAAAGATGGTATGATCGCAGCAAGTTGAGCTAATTGGGTTTCTAACATCTTATTAAAGCTAAGTTGATTTTTTAGAGCAGATGAGAAATCTTCCAATTTAGCATTTAGGTTCTCAAGCATTTTATCATTTGACATTAATTTCTTATTCAAAAATTCAGTAGTTCTACCTTGAGAGTAGACTAGATTCTTTAAGAACAAGAAATTATCAGTACTTTGGAAATTAGAGCGAGGGACTGAATTATTACCTTGAGAGTTGGAGTGTTGATTCCATCCTTGATCTTGTTGATGGAAACCGTTGTTGTTGTTGTTGTTGTTGTTGATGATGATGATGAAGTTCAAATCTTCATGTAGCTCGGGGTAGTGGTTCCCAGAATGTCCGGTTTCTCCACAGACTTCACAAGTCATGTAGGATTCCAGAGATTGGACACTCTCTTGTTGGTTCATCTTCTCACAGCTGTCCAGCTTCTTTGCCAGCAGGTCCATCTTGGCCACGATCACGTCGGCCTCCTTAAGGGAATGCATACCTCGCTTACGGGGCTGCAGTCTCTCGTCATTCCATCCTTGGTTCGACACCATCTTCTCTATGAGAGCCTTAGCATCTGCAACATTCAGAGAAAAGAATGCACCGCCGGCGGCGGCATCCAAATGGCTTCTAGAGAGTGGGGTTAGGCCATGGTAGAAGTTCTGGATCAACAGCTAGTCCTCCATACCATGGTGTGGACAAGCAGTGATGTACTCTTGCATTCTCTCCCAAGCATCGGGAATAGATTCCTCGTCTTGTTGCGTAAAGCTGGAGATTTTGTTGCGAAGAGCGTTCGTCTTGCCCATCGGAAAGAATTTGGCGAGAAAAGCATTGGAACACTTGTCCCATGTGTCTAAGCGTTGCGATTGGTATATGTTGATGCTCACTAATGCTCATAATTAACCATAAACTATTGCATGAAATGACACTAAATGAATTACAAAGCATAGTTGTAGGGTTTGAAACTAACAAGTTCCATGAGTTTTGGTGCTCTCACTTGTTTTGTAGGACATCAATATTTCACCATATAAAAGTATCTCAAGTGATGAATTGGAGTGCACCATTGCGAAGGGCTCGTCGAGACGATCGAAACGGACATATCATTTGCTATATTCGGAGTCCCGGATGAAAAGATATTAATTTCGCAACGAAATCTGCAAAAGAAGGATCTAGAAGACACCAGAAGACACCACGAGGCGGGCCACCACGTGGGCCCACTAGGCCAGACCGACCGGTCCCACATGGAGACCGACCGGTCGGCCACCGAGGCCGTTTCGCCTCCGCCTTCTGGAACCTTCCTCCACCGCCTCCTAGGATGCATCTCCACCGTCCCTGAAGTCGGTTTGATCCAACGGTGGGCGATAAACCTGACGTGGATCGATGACATGGTGATTCCTTGCCCCCTACTCCACCTCGGGCTATATAAGCAACCCCAGACCCCCCTCTCCAGGCATCTCCATATTCATTATTCATCTCCACATCAGAATCTAGGGTTTCAATTAGAAGTAGAGGTCTCTCTAGATGAATCTCTTCTAGTTCATATAGAATTAGATCTAGTTCTAGTTCTTCTAGTTCTAGTTCTTGTTCTAGTTGTCTAGTTCATCTAGTTGTAATTAGAGATCGGATTAGAGAGAGAAGGAGAGAGCTGAGGAGGAGCCGGATCTGTCGGATCTTCCTCGACATTGTATTGGTGCAGCATCTAGTTCGTCTTCAAGTAATCTCCAGGTTCTTCATTTACTACTTCTAAGTATTATATTTAATTTCAGTTGTTACTTTATTTTATTTACTGGATCTCCGCTCGTATTGAGTGCTCTAGTTATCATATGTAATTAGAGTAGTAAGCGTTAGTGTAGACGTGGTGTCTAGACTAGGGTTTACCTGAGTTTGCGCCCAATCCTCCGGATAGTTGTGGTAGCTACAGGGGTGACAGCTTTGTAGATTGTTATAATCCACCACGTTAGGATTGGTGTTTTTGTAGAGCTTTTTGGCAGCCTTCTCCCGATTACCCTTTTCCTAGTCTTTTTCGAGAATCGAAAAGGTACTATTGCTCCGAAGTAAGTAAAGTATAGTAAGCCTTTAATTAAATAGACCCGCTTAGAAAACCCTATATCTCTCTTTACTCATATTACCATTCTTTTCTTGGACGTTCTTAATTCTTCTAGTACACTTCACGTTCCCCATGGAAATCGATACCCTGGAATACTCTCGGGTGAAAGCTACATCGGTATCCGTGCGCTTGCGGATTTTTCTGTGTGCGTTTAAAATACCCAACAAGCTTTCTGGCGCCGTTGCCGAGGAACGGTAGCTGTTCTAGAATCGAACCAGGATCGTCCGTGTCTCTTTTCTTTTACCACATTTTTCTTTTATCACAACCTTTACCTCACCACCACACTTCTTACCACATGGATTTCACTCCTATCTTAAAATTCTTTGCTCCAAAGGGTGACTTGTTGGAGCCTCCACCATCATCACACCCCATTCTTACAGATGGTTATGAGCTTTGCCCTGCTCTTATAGCCATGGTTTGGGAGATATCCTTCTCTAGGTCAGAAGACGAAGATCCATACACTCACCTTAGGGAATTTGAGCAGTTGTGTTCTTGTCGGACTATAGCTAGCATGACACAAGAGACCATTAAATGGAAACTATTCCCGTTCTCCCTTTTGGGAAGAGCGAGAAAATGGTATGATCATTCTGTAAGGGGCGTAAATGGAAATTGGGATGAACTTCGGGACAACTTTTGTCTTGTTTTCTTCCCTCTTTTTTGAATCTCTGATCTTAGAATCGAAATTCTTACATTCAAACAAAAAGAGAAGGAGACACTAGAAGCAGCTTGGGCTAGGTTCAAACACCTTACCAATTCTAGCCCAAACCTTTCCTTACCAGACCATGTGCTACACTTTCAATTTTATTGTGGTCTTAACAAGGAAGCTGCTCTACACCTCGATTTAGCTTTTGGAGGATTATTCCCACATAAACTTGTTAGTGAAGGAAGAGACATCCTAGAGAAAATCCTTGAAAACACTCCTTACACTAGCACTTTTGACGAATTCCCAGAAGAAGAAGTTAAGCTCGATCCCGACCAACACGAGGCGGAACACACAATCAAATTTGAAATTCCTTCATATCCTTCTAATAATTTGGTTGTCACAAAACCTTCTCTAGAGAAAACACCCCACACTTTAGAAAATTATGAACCCCATCCTTCAGTGTTCTTCTCTGAAATCGAGGAAGATGATATCAAAGAGTATGGAAGCTACTTCATAAACACTTTTTTAAATCCATGCTCATATGAGACATCTCCTTATTCAATTGATATGACTTACCACATTCGAGATTTTCAACCCCCTCACACTTTCTGTTTACAAAAACTTCAAAAGGGTGGTTGTCGATGCATATGTTTATCACAAATTTTGTAGATCTCGTTGTACTCTTAAGTTGGTGTTGGAGGGGAAACCACTTCACCAAATCTCATTCTGAAGGTTTCCCAAAGACAAGCTCAGTGTCCTAAAACAAGCACTTTTTAGATCAGTGTTCACTCTCCTAATACACTGCCCTTGTGTAATGAGCATAAGGATATAATTGTTAAAATATTCCTTTGGGTATTCTTGTCACTAACCTTTGCAGTTCTGGAGCAAAAAGTTTGAAGGAACAACAAACACAAGGTATGTCCAACCAATCATCATGCAACATTGAATTGCAGTTATCCAATCTTGATTTTTGCAAAATCTAAGCTTGGGGGATACACTTTGTAAGAACATCTCTTACCACGTTGCTATGTTGGTTACCCCTACCTTTAAGACATGCTCATGTGCTATACACTAATCATGTTCTCTCATCACCATTTGAGTAAATCTCTTTAATGCTTTAATCTACTCTCATTTGCTATAGTATATGTTTAGGTTTGAAGTACCTTCATACATCTCTTAAATTAAGCATGGTGCCTAGTTTAGGAGTGATGATCTTGCTTTCAAAGGCTTTTAAATTAAGCATGGTGCTTAGGTTGAAACACCTTCCTAAATCAAATTAGACGTGGTGTCTAGGTTGGTTTTTGAGACAATAGTATACTATAATAGATGCTGGATATTTTGTTGGACTAACCCCTGCAGGAAAACATTCAATATCAATTTGGGAAAGTCCTGAGATGAACTCACACTGGAGATGAAGAGACACAGAAACTTTAACAACTTGCACAAGGGAGACACAACTCACTGATCATGGAGAAATGAGATCCATAGAACAAGACAGAAGATGAGTGCCACAAAATAATACCAACAATCAAAGCACTCACTCCATGGAAGTAGGTGAACAAGTCTGAGCTGGGCCACTACAAGGCAAATACCATCATAGGGGCACTCGTCTCTGAATCCTCAGATTAAACAGTACAAACACAAGCAGTGAGAACTTATCCTGTCTTCTAACACAAGAGCTAGTTTGGGGAATGAAGTGGAATGACTTCAACAACACCAAGGTCTACAAATTCAACACATGAACATGTTGTTGAAGAAATTTGGGCATCCACCTTCCTCACAAGCCAGCTTGGGGGAAACACAATTCCGTTGTCTAGATCTGCTTAAAGGGGAGGACGGAGAAATCCAGCTTCAACACTTTGATCAGTACAGGCCACTGGATGCTATCCCAATCAAGAAGAAGAATATGAGCCACCACTCATTCTTGGAAGATCGTTCTTGAAAACCTTCAATGTTGTCGGAACTAGAGAAATCCACTTTTGGATCTTTGACCAAAAGGTTCACTGCATCTTCAACAATTACACCATTTATGAGCAGCCAAAGAAAACCAAGAGAAGACGTTGACTCAACCGACAAAGGAAGAACCAACTGCCAGGAATTGAGGGGATATCATAAAGGATGAAGCCACTGCACAACAAGAAGTAGAAGATGGAGAGACAGTACCTAAGCCTACAAATCAAGAAAATAGTTGACAAAGTCTCCATCATCTGGATCTGTTGAGGACAAGACTCAGCTGGCCCACTGTGAGATAAGCAAGAGAAGACAATTTATTCATGAACAACAACCAGCTAGACAAGAGAAGCTTCCACAAGGTGGTTCGACACAATCACTCTTCAATGGTAAAGCAACATTTCAAGGTAAGTGACCATCACTTTAAAAAGCTTCTCCTTAATTCTAGCCTACACATAAATAAGTACCAAACATGTTTAAGTTGCACCTCACATGATCCAACCTAATCAACTCAACATGTTCAGTTCTTTACTCCTTGTTCTTAGCTTTACTCTCTTGAATCTCACTATCTTAACTAATGAGCTAAGATGTTATGCATCTAACCTTTGGAAGATGATATATCATAATCATGAAAATATCGTCACTTTATGCATAGATTATCCTTCCTTGGGTTAAGTAATCTGATTTGTTAAATATTTTAAGATGCTACTTTCATGCTCATCTTTTGATCCTATCACTCATGTTAAGATTGAATAGAATACATAAACAACAAGTTTATCTTGCTTGATGTGCCTAAGGTTAGAGAGGAATGAACAAAACTTTTGGTTCTGTTGGTGTTTTTCCACCAACAGAGCCCATGCACTTGATCTCTACCTTATCTTTATGAGCAGGACACACTCTTGAGCAAAACATGGAGGAGTTTGTGAACTCCCAAATTCTACAAAGTGAAGGTCCTAGATCTACAAGAAGATGTGCACTAATCAAGATGCTGCCAGCTTCCACAACTAATGCTTCACTTCAAATTGCTGGGCCAACGAAGAACATGGGTGACACCATATCAAGAGGTGTAGTTATCAAGGTCTACATATCTAGATCAAATGATGCACCTCAGAATGAACATGGTGAGAAGTCCTGTTCAGAGGACTTAAAACATTGAACCCTCGCCAAAAGGTAAAATCGGTAGTTATCCATATTTATCTTTTCTGCATTAGTTTCTCTTTTTGCATGTTTAGTTTCCATTATCATCTCTCCATAGCATATTTACTTTTCTGCATTAGGCTTGCATAAAAAAAATAAAAATATTTTACTTATTGCACTTCATAATAAAACCTAAAGCCCCATGTGAATAATTCTGTGATGTGTAAAAACCCACATGAAATATTCACTGTGGTGGCATAAAAATAAAAATGCATTCATTTTGTTAAGTTGTCATTGCATCGAAAAAATAAAAATACAAAAATATTGAGAAAGAGATCTTACAGAAACTCTCGACAACTAAGGGTTGAGTGGCCAACCACTAATGCTTAATCTATTCCACAAGTCTTGTTGTCTATTTGAGTTTCACAGGATTGAAAGACCAAGAAAAGGTGACAAGCAAGTGGATGTCCCATCCACTTTTGGAGCACTATTTCAACAACCATCAACGTCAATCAATGCTCCGATAGAGGAAGAACATTTTCACTGCCAGTCCGTTACATTGCAAGATCGAACGACTACGTCAACATTCAGCTTGGGGGAAGCACCCCCGTGTATCCAGGTAAGTATCCTTATCCTCTGAAGTTTTCCTTCTATATAAAAATGAAAATAAAATATAAAACAAAACAAAAAAAATATGTGGGCACATGAAGGCTCACCATTAATTAAAAAGAAAAAAAATATGGGCACATGAAGGCTCGACGCTATTAAGACAACCAGCTTGGGGCAGATGCACCCCTTGTTATCTTCGTAATCCAGGTATGTCTTATTCATTATCTTAGTTATTTATAATAAAGTGTGTTAGGTTAAATAAATACTATGTTAAGTTTGCTTAGATTGTTTTAAGAAGTTAATAATAAAAGAAGAACTCTCTCTCTAATCTTTTACATGGAAATGATGAATAGTTGCTCTATCTAATTTCTTTCAAGTACCTGGCCTTCAAAGCATGAGTTCTCCTGGTTAATAATGATGCTTAAAAATGAAATTAAATTTATGGGTAGTAAATGCTTGATCCAGAGTCTAGGTAATTGATAGATATGACATGTGATGATCTTAGCTACTACTATCTTGTTCTAAACAACACTAGAGTTTCGGAGATTTCTCAATATAAAATGTGTCTAATAATTGCATTGAGTTAAATTAAGCTTTGTTGACCCTATGAGAAGTTATCATGCTATTGAATTGAGATCACTTACACATTTCATCCATCTTCTGCATCAATGCTCAAGATTATCTATTGTTATCCTCTCAAAAATTTGTTGGAAGCATGTGGCTATTGAAAAAAAAGAAAAAAAAGAGAGAGAAAAAATCCGAGGAAATAAAAAGGGACAAGTGTCCGGAACCTCGAAAAAAAAGAAAGAAAAAATGAATGAATATCAGAAAAAAATGGGCACGTGCCTGCAAGTAGAATTAGCTTGATAGCCATGTGTCTCTGATAAACAAAAGAGAGTGATATATTTCAAAAGAGCATCCGCCTCTATTTTCCATGCACATGCACTTCTCGATTCAATGGTGTGGTTGACTTTCTCTTTGGATTCATTGTTTAATTTGACAACATATGTTTTTAAGCTTTTTGAAAATTCATAAAAACTCCGGGATAAATAGTGAAGTAAAAGAGCAAGAGACATAGTGCTTGATTTGATCATTCTATCTTTCAATTACTCAGGATTCAAGGTAAAGTACAAAGCCCCGTGATGAATAATATGATACTTTTTTCTATTCCATATGAGAACTTTTGTTTGAATACATGTGTACTTGTTGGAAGTGAAGATATTGCAGCAACTCCTGATCCATTGTTGAGATTGGCTTTGCTCGGGACTAGCAAAGGTTAAGCTTGGGGGAACTTGTTGACGCTCACTAATGCTCATAATTAACCATCAACTATTGCATGAAATGACACTAAATGAATTACAAAGCATAGTTGTAGGGTTTGAAACTAACAAGTTCCACTAGTTTTGGTGCTCTCACTTGTTTTGTAGGACATCAATATTTCACCATATAAAAGTATCTCAAGTGATGAATTGGAGTGTACCATTGCGAAGGGCTCGTTGAGACGATTGAAACGGACATATCATTTGCTATATTCGGAGTCCCGGATGAAAAGATATTAATTTCGCAACGAAATCTGCAAAAGAAGGATCTAGAAGACACCAGAATACACCACGAGGCGGGCCACCACGTGGGCCCACTGGGCCATACCGACCGGTCCCACATGGAGACCGACCGGTCGGCCACCGAGGCTATTTCGCCTATGCCTTCTGGAACCTTCCTCCACCGCCTCCTAGGATGCATCTCCACCGTCCCTGAAGTCGGTTTGATCCAACGGTGGGCGATAAACGTGACGCGGATCGATGACATGGCGATTCCTTGCCCCCTACTCCACGTCGGGCTATATAAGCAACCCCAGACCCCCCTCTCCAGGCATCTCCATCTTCATTATTCATCTCCACATCAGAAACTAGGGTTTCAATTAGAAGTAGAGGTCCCTCTAGATGAATCTCTTCTAGTTCATCTAGAATTAGATCTAGTTCTAGTTCTTCTAGTTCTAGTTCTTGTTCTAGTTGTCTAGTTCATCTAGTTGTAATTAGAGATCGGATTAGAGAGAGAAGGAGAGAGCTGAGGAGGAGCCGGATCTGTCGGATCTTCCTCGACATTGTATTGGTGCAGCATCTAGTTCGTCTTCAAGTAATCTCCAGGTTCTTCATTTACTACTTCTAAGTATTATATTTAATTTCAGTTCTTACTTTATTTTATTTACTGGATCTCCGCTTGTATTGAGTGCTCTAGTTATCATATGTAATTAGAGTAGTAAGCGTTAGTGTAGACGTGGTGTCTAGACTAGGGTTTACCTGAGTTTGCGCCCAATCCTCCGGATAGTTGTGGTAGCTACAGGGGTGACAACTTTGTAGATTGTTATAATCCACCACGTTAGGATTGGTGTTTTCGTAGAGCTTTTTGGCAGCCTTCTCCCGATTACCCTTTTCCTAGTCTTTTTCGAGAATCAGAAAGGTACTGTTGCTCCGAAGTAAGTAAAGTATAGTAAGCCTTTAATTAAATAGACCCGCTTCGAAAACCCTATATCTCTCTTTACCCATATTACCATTCTTTTCTTGGACGTTCTTAATTCTTCTAGTACACTTCACGTTCCCCATGGAAATCGATACCCTGGAATACTCTCGGGTGAAAGCTACATCGGTATCCGTGCGCTTGCGGATTTTTCTGTGTGCGTTTAAAATACCCAACAAGCTTTCTGGCACCGTTGCCGGGGAACGGTAGCTGTTCTAGAATTGAACCAGGATCGTCCGTGTCTCTTTTCTTTTACCACCTTTTTCTTTTATCACAACCTTTACCTCACCACCACACTTCTTACCACATGGATTTCACTCCTATCTTGAAATTCTTACCACATGAATTTGCACAGAACTATCGTAGTAGCACTTCGCCTGGAGTACCAGGTGTCGATTTATTTGATCCCAAAGGAAGGCTAGGGTGGTGTATGAGTCGAGTCAAGGAGGGGATGAGAGTCGAAGAATAAGAAACGGAAAAGGAGAGAAGAGAAGAGAGGAGATGAAAGGCTAGAAAGAATTTATGAGTGGATAGGTAAGGATGAAATGAATGGTTAAGGTAAGGTGGATGGATAGGTAGATAGGGGAAAAGATAACTAATATAACTAACTAATAACTACTCCTAGATAACTACGAAGCAAGATAGGCAAATGCCAAATAAGCAACCAAGTTAAGTATAGTTTTATTCCTATCTTGTCAAGTACCGAGGCCTACTAGCCTTTACCACTGACTTAGGTTGAACGCTAGCACAACGAGCCTTACTGTTAAACTAGACCAACTACCTACGTGGTGGAATTCAATGCGCACAGGGCTGTCACCACCTGCTTGCTACCACAGCTATCCGGGGGTCTAGCCGTATCTGAAGGTAAGTCTATAACTAAGCACCACGCCTAATTATATTCTAACTATCTCTATCCTGGCCTAGAATAGAGACACCCTTACGGACGTCAGAGCAAATACTTGACTTAATAAGATAAACACTAAACTAACTACGCAACCTATTGGCAAAGATCAAACACTAAGCACACTAGAGATTAACTACTATGGCTAAGTGAATTGAAATGTAGGATAGCTAGGTACTCAAGCAATCAATCAAGTATACTACTCAATACTGGTAAGTAGAATAAAGTAATTCTTGAAATGATGAACTAGAATATAGTAAAGTGCTTGAGTTACAAGAGCAAAACCTGAACCGGAGATGAAGGAAGACTCTTCCCAACTCCAGGACCGATTACTCGCACGCCTCTACTCTTGAGCTAAGCCTTGAGCAGCGCTTCCGCGAGGGCAATGAGGCAAGGATGCCTTGCTCTACTAGCTACCTACTTGCCTAAGCTTGGCTAAATCCTAAGCTATTAGCTCTCTAGCTTTAGCCTTGCTTTCCTCTTTCCTTGCTTTCCTTGCTTGAAATGAAGTGACACCTCCAGGGGGGTATTTATAGTAGAGAGGTGGAGTAGGGGCTACTCCACCGCCACATCATCGATCCGCGTGATGATGGATGAGAGCCCTTGGATCGTAACCTCCTTCAGATCAATGGTGGAGAAGAATTAAGCATGTGCTTCTTTAATTCAACATGTGCTTCTTTGCATGGCGGCATGCATGATCCACGCCACTCCCTCCTGAGCCCTCCGATGCCACCGACCTAGTGACCGAGGGCTAAGATTTGGCCCTGGGGTGGTCACACGGATCTGTGACATGGCAGGGGAGAAGTTTGGGCGCCACCCCACTAGGGCCCAAATGGGCCCTGTTGAGTGGTCTCGGCCCCTGGTGGGTCCATTGTCCAAATTTGGTCCCAATCCTGTATTCAAATAAAAATCTATGGACATGTGGAATTTGGTTAGTTTGAAACCTATTTTACTACTTTTCATGCCTTTTTGGTGAATTTTTGGGTAAAATGTTGATGGTAAAACAAGTGTTTAAGGACCATCAACAGTTGTGATTCGCGTTTTGGTGTTATTCTTCGCGGGTTGCTTTTCTCCACGAATTTCCCGGTGATCGATCTCCTTACTCATTGCGTCTTTTTTTATTCCGTTTGAACTGAGTTGTTCTAGATTGTGAGGCACTTCTTTCCACTGAAGCAATTCACCTCTAACCTCACGAGCTAGTAGATCAGTCGATTTTCGTTTCGAATCGAGTTTTGTTCTCTTTGCCTCGAATTCTTCTGATTCACCGATTTGAAGTTAGGTTCGAGCCATGATCTCTTTGGGATAGCTCACTAACCTCCTTGGAACTCCTCATACCAAGTCTAAGCCTTAGACCTTTTGATTCGGAGGAGATCGGGTTGAATCCGCGGAAGAACTGTGCAGTTTCGGGGGGCATCAGACGCTCAGGTCGGGGGCATCGGACGCTGAGTTCTTGGCATCGGACGCGAAGGTGCCACGTGTCAAAAGTCTGCATTTCTGAAGGAACATCGGACGTTGACCATTGGACTGTCCGTTGCCATCGGACGCGTCCGGGGGTTAAGCATCGGACGCTGAAGGTTCACTGTAGCCAGCGTCCGATGGCAGTCCGGTAAGGTTCCAGACATGGTCTTTTTGCATCGGACGCGTCCGGTGCTTGGCCATCGGACGCAGGCCAGCGTCCGATGCAGGATCTTCTGCACTGTTTTGTTCGCAGCTTGTTCGTCTGACTTCGAATTTTGTTTTGTGTTTTTGCGTTGGGTTTCTAGAGTCGTGTAGTGTCCCGCTGTGCTTCTTGGAAGCATCCACCCTACATCTAGGGTCGTGGACTCTATCGAGCTCTAGGTTTGCTCTTGGGGTTGTTTTTCGGGACAGAGGCTAAAAGATTTAGAAAAGAATTTTGAGGCTCCCATTCACCCCCCCTCTGGTCGCCTTGCATTTGCACTTTCGGTCCTTCACCGAGGATCCACCAGCTACTGTTGAGGGGGAGTTCACTTCAGCAAGGGAGGCTCCACGACACATCCAGCACCAACACCCTCCTCAACAGATGATCGGCAACATCCACGAACGCGTCACTCGGTCAAGGTCACAACAAATCTCTCACTTTGCTCATTCTGCATTTGTTGCTAATTTTGAACCCCGAGATGTTGGACATGCTTTATCTGATCAGGATTGGGTCAATGCCATGCATGAGGAGCTAGAAAATTTAGAGAGAAATTGGGTTTGGGTTCTTGTTCCACCTCCTCCTGAGTGTCACTCAATTGGGACAAAATGAGTTTTCAAAAACAAACAAGGAGAGGATGGCCATGTTGTGAGAAACAAGGCCAAACTTGTAGCCCAGGGGTATAGTCAGAAGGAGGGGATAGACTATGAGGAGACTTTTGCTCCTGTAGCTCGTTTGGAGGCAATTAGGATCCTCTTGGCTTTTGCTGCATCCAAGGGTTTCAAACTTTTTCAAATGGATGTCAAGAGTGCCTTCCTAAATGGCTACATAGAAGAAGAGGTGTATGTGAGATAACCCACCGGTTTCGAAAATCCCAAGTTTCCAAACCATGTTTTTAAACTCAAGCAGAGCAGTCTAGTGTCGCCCAGTGTACCACATAGGCTGAGTATGTTGCTGTGGCTAGCTGTTGTTCCCAGTTGTTGTGGATGATGACCACTTTGTGTGATTTTGGTCTGAGCTTTTCACAAGTTCCTTTGCTTTGTGATAGCATGAGTGCGATTAGCGTTGCTAAGAACCCCGTGCTTCATTCTAAGACCAAACACATTGATGTGCGTTTTCATTTCTTGCGAGACCACTGTGAGAAGGGTGATATCGACCTTCGCCATGTCGATACTCATCATCAGTTGGCAGATATTTTTACCAAGCCTTTGGACCAATCAACCTTTGCTAGGTTGAGAGGTGAGCTTGGTGTGTGTTTCCCCTTTTAGTTGGTGAAAACATTTTGGTTATTATATCATAGACTGACTCCTTTTTGTCTTGGGTTTTTAGTCTATTTTTATTTTGTTTTGTTCTTGTTTAGTCTTTGCATTTCATCATGTTTACATCTTTACTTTTTCGAGCTTCATGTCTATAATCTTTAGCATGAATCTATGCTATGATTAGTGTATGCTCCGATGATATATGATGTTGCTTGTAGCTTAGGCTCTTCTTGATCACTGATACATGTTATGAGCAGAGCTATTTTTTTCAGAACTATGAATATGCTAAATCAAACATAAAATTTGAAACTTGTTCATCATTCAGATTGGCAACTAGCATGTGAAGAATGTGTTGAAGTTACTTGTGCTATTCCTGTATGCTAGGTTTCTATGTCTCTAGTTCTGAGTCTTTCACTTGCTTGGTATGTTCATATTCTGTTAAATTGAACCAAGTCTAAGTGAATTGAAAAGATCGAGATGGGATTGCTTGACAGCACATCACGGTATCGAGACTGTTTCTCATTGCACATTGAGTTAAACTTGAGCCGTGTAGTGTAAGACCGAAACCGGTGCTTCAAGCTTCTGATTGCTTATGCATAGGCTTAGCTCGGTTGAAAAGTTAGGCAATGTCAAGCTGTCAACCTCTCGCAATCACATGCTGAAAACTTGAACTTGTGTATAATCACCGCTGCAACTCCGATAAAATTTGAAAACACAAGTCTATGTTTCCATCTATAGCATGTTTAGCATTTGTTTGACTTAATGTCTATACATGTTTGGTGCTATTTTGATGGTGAAACTCTTTCTGAATAGCTTAAAAAACTGCTCACTATGCTCATATGTTCATATTTTGTATTATGTGATTAGTTTGAGCCTTTGCTGGTGTTTATACATGTTTGTTGAGTAGTCGGATCAGCACTCTTTAGAGGATCTATTCATTCTATATGTTAGACTAAGCCTTGTATTTGTGGATGTAGATACGTATGAGCGGTAGGCTGTATGTCACCCTCGTGCCTATATATATGTACTCCTGTATCATACGTGATACATGACATATTATTCCCACACTTTCATGGTATCTTTGAGCGGTACCGATCCACTGCTTCCGCAACCCTAGACGCGCCGCCGCTGATCTGATCGCAGCTCCCGCCGCCGGCCTAGTCGCCCGGAGCGCCGCTGATCTACTCGCCCGCACCGTCTTCTTCCCTGGCCATCTGATCGCCTGCCCCGTCCCTCATCTAGCCGGGCGCAGCCGCTGACCTGATCGCCAGGATGCCGCGCCGACATGTCTAGCCGGGTGCTGCTGCTGAGCTCGCGCCGCCGGTCGTCTGGCCCCGAGCGCTCGACCACCTGTCCTGCCCCGCGTCGTCCGCGGTCGCCGGACGTCTCCCATGCCATCCCGTCGTGATGGCGGACGACGACGATGCTGCAGCTGCGGCCATGGCCGCTGCGGCGAAGGCTGCTGAAGACCACCGCCTTGCAGCTGAGGCCGAGGCCCGTGCTGAGAAATCACATCGCGTCGAGGAGGAACGCCTTCGTGCAGTCGCGCTGGACGAGTACTAGGCAACCCACGAGGCCATCTGGGCACAAGCCACCGCCGTCGTCAACGTCAAGGCCCTCATCCCCGTCATTCTTGACCAATCCACGAACACCTACACCAAGTGGCGCGGGATGTTCCTCACCGTCCTCGGCAAGTACGCCTTGACTCGCCATGTCCTTGAGGACGAGGCGTTCCCCGCGCGGCTGGCATGGGCACAGGCGGACTGCGTCGTCTTGATGTGGATCTATGGCACCGTCTCCAGCGACTTGCAGCAGTCCCTCATGCTGCGGCAACACCCCGCCCGAGCGGCATGGTGTTTCCTCGAGGACGAGTTCCTTGGGCAGAAGGAGTCTTGCGCCCTCCTCCTCGAGACGCAGTTCCGCAACTTCCACCAGGACGCCTTGACGATCACCGATTACTGTCGCCGCCTAGAGACCATGGCCGCGTCTCTCGCCGAGTTCGGCGATCCCATTGGAGACCGTCAGATGATGCTGATGCTTCTTCGTGGCTTGAGTGGCAAGTTCAGCCACATGGTGTCCATCCTCAAGATGCATTGTGGCGGAACCGTCCAAATTATAAGAACTCAAGTACCGTCTTAGCCAAATTCGATGGACTTCGACTCATACTTGAACCCATATAACTCTGGTAGTCCGAAATCTCGAAGGATTTCAAACATCGTACAACATACAGGATCGCATTGTTCAAGTACCACATTCGTAAGGATAGACAGTCGATAATCGAAACCGAAATAAACATCAGAGTGCGAAATCTTAAGAGAGTTATTACAACACTGAATTTGATAGTGCGGAAGCTCAAATAAGTTTTGAAACATGACCACCACATACGTGGTCCAAATAAAACATTGTTTTGTTAACTCACTCCTCCTTTTTCAAATAGTGTGCCACCAGCAGTCTGAGTCCAGCAAAAGAAAAGGAGAAGCTTCTGGATGACCCTGCCCTGGGCCTACTCCTCATCACCCTCCACGGGGTAGAGGCAGTGCTTACAATAGCCGTAGTAAACCTGGCCATCTGCAACAACGGGATAAACCCTGAGTACGGGAATGTACTCAGCTAGACTTACCCGTCCAACTGAAAATCCAGACACCAAGGGTATGCAAGGCCTTTTTGGTAGAGCTGGGATGTTTAGTTGCGAAAAGCTCAATTTAAGGGGAGTAATATTTAATGATATAAGTGAGCAGTCAAGTTTTAGGCCTACCTCTTAGTCTAGGTTTGCACCTGAACTATTACATCCACTTGAGTCTAACAATCAATAATATAACCATATCTAGTTGATTTATCCACATTTTAGTTGAACCTTAAATATCACATGGAGTTGTATCGTGGTGAAGCTCGACATAGTTTCCCACTAACCGGGGGAGACGGCGACTCAAATCGAATTACAAACCAGCTGGCGAGAAACCTTTAATACAAACCCACACTTTCCCCGTCGGGTCCATGCATTGGGTCACCGTTCGATACTGTCCGTGGTGGTAATCGTCGCGGTTCAAGCACGAACCACCCAATTGGAACTATACGGTGGCCATTCCGAGGCAGATCGTGTTTCCATACTAGAGGGTGCGACATGGGTTGAGACCGGCCCGAACAGCGTCTAACCGGCTTCGGGGTCGCGATTACAGCACCGACAACCCTAAGTAAAAGGGCGCTTTCAAAAATGAACGAGGGCCAACATCGATACAAACCTACACGATCGAGCTGGCCCCATGTTCCAACTTGGTGCCTTGCCTTCCAGTTGACCGTATTTCATACTACTCAGGTTCTTTTCCACGATAGCAAATATAGCCAACCGTGATCTCGTACTACCCATCAGGGTATTACGGGAACTTCCTTATTTACTATTTTATTAAGCAAACTAAGCAGTGCTATACTTAAATAAATAACCGGGTAACAAGGTAGGTGTAGCAATAATTCAAGGAAGGATAATGCATCAATTAGGATCCAAACAACTCATATACCTAATGCATCACAAATATAAAAGTACTCAATTAAATTAATTGTAAATAATAAGAGGCTTAAAATGCTCCGGGGCTTGCCTTGAGAGAAGACCGATGCCTAGTGCGTGGGGCACTCGGGCAGGTTAGTCTCCGCTACGGGTTCGGCTTCCTCGCTCCTAGGCACTTCCGGAATCTCCTCCTCGACGTTTGTCTCCGGCTCTTGCTCGGTCTCCGGGGCTGTCGATCCTATTGCAATGCGGTATATAAATAAATAATGCGTGGTGCAAAAATGGTGGTATGAAATGTAAACATTTCTTGCAAACCAACAAAACCAACTTGTTGAACAACTTTTGACATTGAGGAAAGCACTTAATGACTGCATTAAACAAAACCATTATTTTGACTATTTCCTATTTACTAATTCAAAAGAAATCTAGATTTGAACAGCTAGTGCATTTTTCTTAGTTCAAAAAAATCCACAACAATTCCAGTATATAACTTACACTCACTGGACTCTACTGTACAGATTTCATCAAGAGATAAATTACTGAATGATAGATACAAAAATATGAAATAAACTGCCAAAAGGGTGCTTTGAACTAACTTTCCTTTTGAAATGTGTCAAACAGTAGATTTCATATTTTTCCTAGCTTCATCTACCTAAAACTACTTTACTGCAGAAAAATTACTGTTAAAGCATGAACACATAAATTTACACAAAATAAACAAGATTATTTCAAAATAAACCCTTTGAACTGCAGCCCTACTGGAAAAGGGTGCAATCCTCATTTTTATATTTTTTCCAGGTTCTACTCCATATTTCATATTTATCAAGAAAGTTCCATGAACTGAGACATCATACTCTTTTCTGCATGAATTTTTCTAAGAAAAACACAGAAAAGTACACTTGTACTACCACTTCTTATTTTTCCATACAACAACCCATACCTAGCATTTTTCTCAGCTTGAACATAGAACACAGAGACTATATAAATTTTCCCATATTTTATTTCTACATATATTTCACTCTAACAATTATTTTAAGAAAACAGCTAAAAAGGAAATTAAATCTAAACAGATACTTTTCTACAGAAACAGGTTCTCATAAATTTTTCACAGATACATAACCTGATAAGAAACCTACACAATGTTTGCCATGAATTAATTCAACAAGAAATCATATAAACCCATTTATTTAACAAAAAGCACATAAACTGAATTAAATAAAAAACAGTACAATAAAATTTTACTAAAAATACTTTCACATTTTTCCCTGATAGATCTACTCATCAACAAGTTAACAAAGCTGGAAGCACTCCATTTGGATCATTAAAACGTGCTACACAAAATAAATAAGCTTTTCTCAAAAATAAAAGGAAAAGAAAAAACATTTGAAAACTCCCGGCCAGACTTCGTAGACTCGGCCCATGGACCAAGAGCGGCTGACGTGCGGGACCGGCCGGGTCAACGGGCCCACCTGTCGGTGAAAGCCAAACAGAGGAATAGGTTGACCGGCGGTTACTCGCCGTCGGCGAGGTCGCCGGCGGTGAGGGTTAGCTCGGTGAGTTCGTCTCGACTAGGCGGTTCGGGTGGTGGTGTTGGGTTGGCCAGAGGACGGACGTAGCTCGCCGGCGGCGAGCCATGGCGGGCGATGGCGGCGGCGGTATGCGGCTAGGCCGTCTCCGGCGGTGGCCGGCCAAATTGGTGGGTGCAAAAGCTCGAGCGAACCCTAGGGTAGCTACTAGAAAGGTTGGTTCGGCCGGTGAAGCTCCGTAGGAGCTTGGCCACGTGCAAGGGCCACAGCGGCGGACATGGCGCTCGGCCAGGTGAAAGAAGAAGATAGGGAGTGGTAGCGTTGAGGTCGCGGGGTGTTCTCACCTTGCTTTGGTGCGGTGAAAAGCTCCGGGGAGGATTAGGGCTCGGCGGAGTATCGGTGGTCGCAGAACGGTGGCACGGGCTCCTCGGCGGCGAACGGCGGCCGTAGGGGGCGCTGCGTGTTCCGGTGTCGGTGGAGCTCGGCTGGGGGTGCGGGTGCGCGCACCGTGTGTTCCACGCGAGGGCGGAGCGATGGTCAGGGTTAATCGATCGACGGTGGCTCGGCTAGGGCTGGAACGGCGAGGGGAGTGGCGGTGGCGGACGGCGTTCGGGGTAGCGTTCGCGTGCGAGAGAGAGAGCGGGAGCTGGCGAGAGCGAGGGCGTGCGAGTGGTGAGTGAAAGAGAGAGGAGTGCGGGGCGCTCGGTTTTTGCCCTCGGGCTTGGCCGGACGGGCGGTCATGGCGGGGGCCACGACCGGCGTGCGGCGCTCGGGGCGGCAGAGCTATGCGCGGTAGCCGAGGCGTGCGGGGACTGGGCGAGCAAGATCGTGGCGTGATCGAGCGGGAGAAGATCTGGTGAGGAGTGGCTGGCGCGAATCTTCGGCAGAAGACAACGACCACGTGGCAAGAACGCCGGCGTACGGCGCGGCCGCACGGTCGGGCGCTGGCGTGGCGCGGCGCGCGCGGCGCGAGAGCGGCGCGGGCGCGGGTTGGCGAGGGCTGGGCCGAAAGTGAAGTGCGGGAGTCCAAACTTTTTCCAAACTTTGACCATTTCAAAACAGCTTCAAAAACTCAAAACTAGACTTTGACCCAAAAACAAAAGTTGCTTAAAATAATTTTCTCTACAACTTTCATACAAGACACTTTCTCTGAAAATCATTTCTCTGACCTACACATAAATAAAGCCAATTTTGAGCCATAAATCATTTTTGTTCCCATATTTTTAATAATTAATCTATACTGAACTAGGTCAAAGTATTAACATAGAAAGTGTTGTACTCAATATTATCTATTTTATAAAATTATTTGCCAAGACAGAAATTTATTTAAACAACCAAGTCTTATTGAAACCAAATTTGAAATAAACAACAAAAGGCAAAAACACTTGTATGCACATGGAATGATGCAATGCATTGCTTATGAAAATTTAGTAGCTAATGTGATTCCTAATGCAGTGCTTGACAGCAGGGTGTCACAACCCTTCCCCCCTTAAAGAAATCTCGTCCCGAGATTTAGGCCACGTACCACTTCTTATAAAAAGCGGGGTAATTCACGCGCAAGTACTCTTCGGTTTCCCAGGTTGCATCATTGGGTCCATGATTACTCCAAAGAATCTTGTAAGTCTTTATCTCACAGTTCCGAGTTACTCTGGTCTTGGTATCCAATATCTCCTGAGATTGTTCGTAGTATTCCAGATCTGACGTAATAGTGACCTCCGGGATTCGAACCTTTTCGTGTTCGGGTACTCGAAGACACTTCTTTAGCTGCGATACATGGAACACGGGGAAGATCGCACTCATCTCTGGGGATAACTGTACTTCGTAGGCTACTTCTCCCTTCCTGGCTATGATCTGATATGGTCCCACATAGCGGGGTGCTAGCTTTTTCTTGATTGCAAAGCGTTGGACCTTTCTCATGGGCGAGACTTTAAGGTAAACGTAATCTCCTACGCGGAATTCCAAAGGTCTCCTTCGTGTGTCAGCATAACTTTGATGTCGAGACTGCGCTGCCTTGATATGTTGCTGTACTGCTTGCACAATCTTTTTAGCATTGTTTACATAATCTGACCCATAAAATCCCCAATCTCCTGATTCGACCCAATTTACCGGGGTTCTGCATCTTCGTCTGTATAAAACTTCAAACGGTGTCATCTTTATACTTTCTTGATAGCTGTTGTTATATGAGAACTCGGCTAGAGGCAACCATTTCTCCCATGATTCTCCCGAGGGAAGTACACATGCTCTGAGGATATCTTCCAAGATTTGATTCACTCTTTCCGTTTGTCCTGCGGTTTGAGGGTGATAAGCGGAACTCCGTACCAACTTGGTTCCTAGCTCCTTATGCAACTGTTCCCAAAAACGAGCTTTGAACTAGGGTCCTCTGTCGGAAACAATCCTTTTGGGAATCCCGTGTAATCTCAAGATGTTCTGAATGTACAAATCTGCATATTGGTGAGGTCGATATGTAGTCTTGACTGGTACGAAATGAGCCACTTTGGATAACCGATCCACAATAACCCAAATGGAATCGTGTCCCTTTTGGGTAGTTGGGAGTCCTGTGATAAAATCCATACTAATCTCTTCCCATTTCCATTATGGGATTGATAGCGGTTGTAGCAATCTGGCGGGTTTCAAGTGTATAGCTTTTATCCTGCAGCAAGTGTCGCATTTCGCGACATAAGCTGCGACCTATTTCTTCATCTTTGGCCACCAATACTTGTTCTCAGATCTTGGTACATCTTACTACTTCCTGGATGGATAGACAACTTTGAATTGTGAGCTTCATTCAAAATTCTTTCTTTTAGTTCAGTGTCCTTGGGTACTACTAACCTTTGATTATACCACAAAATCCCTTGCTCATCCATTCGGAAGTTTAACGAACTACTGGCTTCCAGTCTCTTCTTGATCCGACAGATTTCTTCATCGGTCTTCTGTCCTTCAATGATGTCACTTTCTAAGGTAAATTGTATGGTAATACTATTCAGCGTAACAGGGTGTATAAGATTAAATCCATCTTCCAACAATGGTCGTAAGGAGTTCCAATGAGTTTTGCGACTCAAGGCATCTGCTACAACGTTCGCTTTTCTAGGGTGGTCATGCACTTCTAGGTTATAATCCTTGATCAACTCTAACCATCTTCTCTGCCTCATGTTCAACTCTGGCTGAGTGAAGATATATTTCAAGCTTTTGTGATCTGTATATACATGACAAAGATTGCCCATAAGGTAGTGCCTCCAAATCTTGAGTGCATGAACTACTGCTGCCAATTCCAAATCATGAGTCGGGTAATTCTCTTCATGTGGTCGTAACTGGCGTGAAGCATAGGCTATGACTCTTCCATTTTGCATAAGCACACATCCAAGTCCAATCTTGGACGCGTCACAAAACACATTAAAAGGTTCCTCCAAATTTGGTTGAACTAAAACTGGTGCAGAGGTCAACAAGGTTCGCAGAGTGTGAAATGCTGCTTCACATTCTGGAGTCCATTCAAATTTCTTGTTTTTCTGAGTTAGACGAGTCATAGGCTTTGCTAACCTTGAAAAATCCGGAATGAACCAACGGTAATATCCGACCAATCCCAAAAAGCTACGGACCTCATGTACAGTAGTGGGTGCTTGCCAATCCATAACTTCCTGTACTTTCGTGGGATCCACAGAAATTCCTTCTTTCGAAAGGACATGTCCGAGAAAAGGCACTTTCTTTAACCAAAATTCACACTTACTAAACTTGGCATACAACTTGTGCTCTCGAAGTCGAGTTAAGAAGACTCGTAAGTGCTCAGCATGGTCTTGCTCATTCTCAGAGTATACCAAGATGTCATCAATGAACACCACAACAAACTTATCCAATTCAGGCATAAAGACAAAATTCATTAGATACATGAAATGTGCCGGGGCATTTGTTAGTCCGAAAGACATAACCAGATACTCATAGAGTCCATATCTGGTGGAAAAAGTTGTCTTTGGTATATCCTCTCTTCTGATCTTGATCTGATGATAACCTGACCTCAAGTCAATCTTGGAGAACACTTTTGCCTTTGATAACTGATCAAACAAGACGTCGATTCGGGGTAAGGGATATTTGTTCTTTATAGTTACTGCATTCAAAGGTCTATAATCCACACACATTCTCAAAGTTTTGTCCTTCTTCTTCACGAAGATGGCGGGACATCCCCAAGGTGACGAACTAGGACGTATCAACCTTTATCTAAAAGCTCTTGCAACTGGGTTTTGAGTTCTGCTAGCTCGTTACTCGGCATCCTATATGGCCTCCGAGAAATAGGTGTCGTTCCAGGTACTAACTCTATAGCAAACTCCACATCTCGATCTGGTCGCAGTCCTGGCAACTCATCTGGGAAAACATCTGGAAACTCACACACTACCGAGATCTCAGCTATCTGCTTTGCCATGATATTGAACAACACTCCTATCTCATGGGGGTTTTGGGGTAACTTGAACCAGAAAGAAGACCCGTTCCGAGGACTAACCATGGAAACTACTCGCTCTGCGATGTCAAGATTGACCTTCCAGAGTTTCATCCAACCCATACCCAAAATAACATCCAAACCTAGACCAGGGATTACTATGGGATCCACTATGGCCTGTTTATCCCCAAAAGTCATTTCCACGCCTTTAGCCATTTTACGGGCGGAGAGAACAGCTCCTACCGAACTTATCTGATATCCCCGATCCAACTCTACTAACTTGAGATTACTTCTTATAGCAAAATTCTCACTTATGAAAGAATGCGATGCTCCGGAATCAAACAACACAACTGCGGGGTATTGATTAACAAGAAACGTACCAGCGGTGACAGGCTCTCCTTCTGGCACTTCCTCAACGGTGGTGAAATGCACATTGCCTGTGCGAGGTCGAGGCTGGTTGTACTGCTTCTTTGGCTGGGGACACTGGCGTGACAGGTGTCCGATCTGACCATAGTTGTAACATGGCCCGATCACGTACGGGGTCTTGGGACCTCCTGAACTTCCTGCCTTTGCTTTATTCTGCATCAGGGGAGCAGTGTAGGGTTTCTGGTAGCTTGGACGAGGGTGGTTGGTAGTTATCTTCCTCTGCGGGGGACGAAATCTTGCTCCTGCAACCGGCGGGCGATACGGGGTGCGTGCTCCGAAAGGGGTCCTCTGCTGAGATGAACCTCCTTCGTTCGCACGACGACGGGTTTCTGTCGCCAGCCTGCTGTCATTGGCCTCCTGGTTCAAGCAGTCACTGATAAAGTCACTTAAGGTGGTGCGGTGACTGTTTCCCATCTTAGAGAGCATGGTGGCACTCATGCCACGCTTGAAGCTTGCAATCTTCTTGGCCTCCGTGTTCACAAAATCCGGGGCATAGCGAGATAGGTTATTGAAGCTATGGAGATATTCTGACATGGACCTGGTTCCCTGGGACAGCCTCATGAACTCCGTGACCTTCATTTCCATCAAACCACTATGAATGTAGTGGTTGCGCATAGCAGTGGAGAACTGATCCTAAGTGACAAGCGCATTGGCTGGCAGGGATGCACGGTGCTGGGACCACCATAAACCTACGGGTCCCTCCAACATGTAGGCGACATATTCCGCCTTGAGATCTTCAGTTAAGCGAAGCAGGCGAAACTTTTGAGTGATGGAGTTCAACCATTCGTCTGTCTCGAGCGGTTCAGTAACTTCCTTGAACACAGGGGGACGAGTGTCTAAGAAGTCACGGTACGAGCTGTACTGATTGGGCTCTGGTCCTTGACGCTGCTGAAGCTGCTGTGTTGTGTTGTTGGCAATATCACGGAGGGTGGCCTCCATATGCCTCTGCATCTCCTCCATGTTCCTTTGGCTGCCCAAAAACTGCCCGAAGAACGCTTCCGACGTCATTGGCGGCGGTGGGGGTGGTGGCAGATTCTCCTCCTGCCCTGACCCTTGTCCACACTGGCTGCGGGTGTGTGCCGGCATCTGCATATCCCATTAATGAGCAACAATTAGGTGATGTCACATTGATCATGAATAAATACTGTGTTGTACAAAATTCGGAAATTTAGCACACGACCAAGTATAAGTACTCATTTCCATACAACATCACAAAATAATCGCTCGAAAATAGGAATGCAAACAACAGATTTCCATAAAAGGTGCCAGATTGAAGTCTGAACTTTGTCCAAAGGACGTTGATGCCATCATACAACTTAAACATAAAGCCAACACATGTCTGGGTTACATCAAAAGCGAGCATGCTTGAGCTATACAAAAGAAAGAGACTCCTAGCGAAACTAGCGCTCAAGCGTCTCCAGCGGCGGATACGGCGTCATCCACATCAGCGTCCATCATCGGCTCCTCGGCATGGTCCTCATCGTCTGAAGAAGGCTCTGGACCAAGCACTACCCCGTCCTGGGGCTCCAGGGCCTCATCTGCAGGGGCCTCGTCAGCTTCTGGGGCGGCGGCCTCCTATGCCGCATGATGCATCTGATGGATTGCCTCGTGAAGGTGATCGATGTAAACCTGCTGGCCATGCACCTGCTGCATCAGGTGATGGGCACCCTCCCTGAGCTGGTCGAGCGCTGTGCGGGCTTCATCCCGCTGAAAAGCCGTGGTCAGGTACATCTGCTCGGCGACGATCCTGGCGGTGGTCTCGGCTCCTGCTGTGGCACGGGCATCATCACGATCTAGAGTGACCTGGTGCAACTTCTCCTGCTGTCGGGCTACCTCAGCGTCGAACTCCTCTTGCAGCTTCCTCTTGCTCTGGTAGGTGGCGGTGAGGGTAAAGGACACGCTCTCTAAGCTGCACTCCAAACTCTCACATACACCCACCAAGGCTCCGGTGGCGCTCATCGCAGACGTCTCATAGTAGAACCTCTCCTCTGCACCTCCTGTCAGAATCGACTCCAAAGTCTGCCTCCAGCGCAGAGGAAAAAGTGATCCGCGAGGGAACACTCCTGCCATAGCACTAGCAAGGTCAGCCGGGAAGCGGGCGATGATGTCCTTCAGCACCAAGTAGGCTGCCCTGTTGGCTCCATCCTTGGCACAACTGCCTCTGGTGATCTTTGTCCATCCCGTCCAGTGGGGCTTGCTAGCCAAGGCTTTGACCTAGACCTGCACCATGACCAACGAGTCCTGCCCGTAGATATCCTTCTGCCAAGAATACCGGGGCTCCTGTCCTTCCTCGTATCCTACTACCTGCAGAATCCTCCAAAGGATGGTCGGTAACCCGAAGTAAGACAAGAACGTGTTCTTGGTCAACTTTGTGGCCAAGCGGTGACGTGGGACTCCTCTTCCTCCGGTGGCCCCGCGAGCAGTCAACTTAGTCCGGGCCATCTGTAGAAACAAAAGGGTTTCGAACTCTCGTGAGACGTATATTTAAGTTGGCAAATTTTATAGAAAAAGAGACAACTTTTAATTAAGGGGAGGTAATTCAAGTGCAAGAATATAAACATGATGCATGATCGTACTTACGTTCTCACTCACTAACAATGACTCGTAAGTCCTAACATTCTAGTCGGTGGCAAGGACGATCTCTCATGCGTTATCTACTCGTTCTACTCGGTCACGTAGTTAGTGTACCTGCAGAAGATTCATTTTAGCCCAAGCAAAAACCCAATGATAAAATAACGGAGTATTGGCCCATACGTACAAAAATACATAGAGACCAATACTAAACACCATGCACCAATCCAGAAACATACCCAACATTTGATACCCTTGTATATGCTTGCATAAAGCTCGCACATACTAGTATAACAACACTCACCCTAGACCGACGGTTGGACGGTCATGCTCTCATATCTCACAAATCATTTTATGCAAGTTTTCGCAATCGACGCATTCTCTTTCCCACGAGAATGGACCAGCAAATAAAGATCCAGCATGAAGCAAAATCCCTAAACCCTGTTAGCAGTTATGCCACCTGAATCCTAGTATAGGGCTTAAGGACAAGACTGAGCACACTTAGAATTTCAAAGTAGTTTTGAAAATAGTTTTAAAGTACCCATTTTAGTTCGAACATAGCTCCTTATGGATGCAATAACTTGAACCATGCTCTGATACCAGCTGTGGCGGAACCGTCCAAATTATAAGAGCTCAAGTACCGTCTTAGCCAAATTCGACGGACTTCGACTCATACTTGAACCCATATAACTCTGGTAGTCCGGAAATCTCGAAGGATTTCAAACATGGTACAACATACAAGATCGCATTGTTCAAGTACCACATTCGTAAGGATACACAGTCGATAATCGAAACCGAAATGAACATCAGAGTGTGAAATCTTAAGAGAGTTATTACAACACTGAGTTTGATGGTGCGGAAGCTCAAATAAGTTTTGAAACATGACCACCACATACGTGGTCCAAATAAAACATTGTTTTGTTAACTCACTCCTCCTTTTTCAAATAGTGTGCCATCAGCAGTCTGAGTCCAACAAAAGAAAAGGAGAAGCTTCTGGATGACCCTGCCCTGGGCCTACTCCTCATCACCCTCCACGGGGTAGAGGCAGTGCTTACAATAGCCGTAGTAAACCTGGCCATCTGCAACAACGGGATAAACCCTGAGTACGGGAATGTACTCAGCTAGACTTACCCGTCCAACTGAAAATCAAGACACCAAGGGTATGCAAGGCCTTTTTGGTGGAGCTGGGATCTTTAGTTGCGAAAAGCTCAATTTAAGAGGAGTAATATTTAATGATATAAGTGAGCAGTCAAGTTTTAGGCCTACCTCTTAGTCTAGGTTTGCACCTAAACTATTACATCCACTTGAGTCTAACAATCAATAATATAACCATATCTAGTTGATTTATTCACATTTTAGTTGAACCTTAAACATCACATGGAGTTGTATCGTGGTGAAGCTCGACATAGTTTCCCACTAACCGGGGGAGACGGCGACTCGAATCGAATTACAAACCAGCTGGCGAGAAACCTTTAATACAAACCCACACTTTCCCCGTCGGGTCCATGCATTGGGTCACCGCTCGATATTGTTCGTGGTGGTAATCGTCGCGGTTCAAGCACGGACCATCCAATTGGAACTATACGATGGCCATTCCGAGGCAGATCGTGTTTCCATACTAGAGGGTGCGACACGGGTTGAGACCGACCCGTACAGCGTCTAACCGGCTTCGGGGTCGGCGATTACAGCACCGACAACCCTAAGTAAAAGGGCGCTTTCAAAAATGAACGAGGGCCAACATCGATACAAACCTACACGATCCAACGGACGAGCTGCCCCAAAGTTCCAACTTGGTGCCTTGCCTTCCAGTTGACCGTATTTCATACTACTCAGGTTCTTTTCCACGATAGCAAATATAGCCAACCGTGATCCGGTACTAGCCATCAGGGTATTACGGGAACTTCCTTATTTACTATTTTATTAAGCAGACTAAGCAGTGCTATACTTAAATAAATAACCGGGTAACAAGGTAGGTGTAGCAATAATTCAAGTAAGCATAATGCATCAATTAGGATCCAAACAACTCCTATACCTAATACATCACAAATATAAAAGTACTCAATTAAATTAATTGTAAATAATAGGAGGCTTAAAATGCTCCGGGGCTTGCCTTGAGAGAAGACCGATGCGTCGTGCGAGGGGCACTCGGCAGGTTAGTCTCCGCTGCGGGTTCGACTTCCTCGCTCCTGGGCACTTCCGGAATCTCCTGCTCGACGTTTGTCTCCGGCTCTTGCTCGGTCTCCGGGGCTGTCGATCCTATTGCAATGCGGTATATAAATAAATAATGCGTGGTGCAAAAATGGTGGTATGAAATGTAAACATTTCTTGCAAACCAACAAAACTGACTTGTTGAACAACTTTTGATATCGAGGAAAGCACTTAATGACTGCATTAAACAAAACTATTATTTTGACTATTTCCTATTTACTAATTCAAAAGAAATCTAGGTTTGAACAGCAAGTGCATTTTTCCGAGTTCAGAAAAATCCACAAAAATTCCAGTTTACAACTTACACTCACTGGACTCTACTGTACAGATTTCATCAAGATATAAATTACTGAATGGCAGATACAAAAAGATGAAATAAACTGCCAAAAGGGTGCTTTGAACTAACTTTCCTTTTGAAAAGTGTCAAACAGCAGATTTCATATTTTTTCCTAGCTTCATCTACCTAAAACTACTTTACTGCAGAAAAATTACTGTTAAAGCATGAACACGTAAATTTACATAAAATAAACAAGTTTATTTCAAAATAAACCCTTTGAACTGCAGCCCTACTGGAAAAGGGTGCAATCCTCATTTTTATATTTTTACCAGGTTCTACTCCATATTTCATATTTATCAAGAAAGTTCCATGAACAGAGACATCATACTCTTTTCTGCATGAATTTTTCTAAGAAAAACACAGAAAAGTACACTTGTACTACCACTTCTTATTTTTCCATACAACAACCCATACCTAGCATTTTTCTCAGCTTGAACATAGAACACAGAGACTATATAAATTTTCCCATATTTTATTTCTACATATATTTCACTCTAACAATTATTTTAAGAAAACAGCTAAAAAGGAAATTAAATCTAAACAGATACTTTTCTACTGAAACAGGTTCTCATAAATTTTTCACAGATACATAACCTGATAAGAAACCTACACAAATTTTGCCATGAATTAATTCAACAAGAAATCATATAAACTCATTTATTTAACAAAAAGCACATAAACTGAATTAAATAAAAAGCAGTACAATAAAATTTTACTAAAAATACTTTCACATTTTTCTCTGATAGATCTACTCATTAAAAAGTTAACAAAGCTGGAAGCACTCCATTTGGATTATTAAAACGTGCTACACAAAATAAACAAGCTTTTCCGAAAAATAAAAAGAGAAAAAAAATATTTGAAAACTCCCGTCCAGACTTCGTAGACTCGGCCCATGGACCAAGAGCGGCTGACGTGCGGGACCGGCCGGGTCAACGGGGCCACCTGTCTGTGAAAGTCGAACAAAGGAATAGGTTGACCAGCGGTTACTCGCCGTCGGCGAGGTCGCCGACGGTGAGGGCTAGCTCGGTGAGTTCATCTCGACTAGGCGGTTCGGGTGGCGGTGTTGGTTTGGCCAGAGGACGGTCGAAGCTCGCCGGCGATGAGCCATGGCGGGCGATGGCGGCGGCGGTATGGGGCTAGGCCATCTCCGGCGGTCGCCGGCCAAATTGGCGGTTGCGAAAGCTCGAGCGAACCCTAGGGTAGCTACTAGAAAGGTTGGTTCGGCCGGTGAAGCTCCGTAGGAGCTTGGCCACGTGCGAGGGCCACGACGGCGGACATGGCGCTCGACCGAGTGAAAGAGGAAGATAGGGAGTGGTAGTGTTGAGGCCGCGGGGTGTTCTCACCTTGCTTTGGTGCGGTGAAAAGCTCCGGGGAGGATTGGGGCTCGGTGGTCGCGGAACGGTGGCGCGGGCTCCTCGGCGGCAAACGGCGGCCGAAGGGGGCGATGCGTGTTCTAGTGTCGGTGGAGCTCGGTTGGGGGTGCGGGTGCGCGCACCGTGTCTTCCACGCGAGGGAGGAGCGGTGGTCGGGGTTAATCGACCGGCGGTGGCTCGGCTAGGGCTGGAACGGTGTGGGGAGTGGCGGAGGCGGACGACGTTCGGGGTGGCGTTCGCGTGCGAGAGAGAGAGAGAGAGCGGGAGCTGGCGAGAGCGAGGGCGTGCGAGTGGTGAGTGAAAGAGAGAGGAGTGCGGGGCGCTCGTTTTTTGCCCTCGGGCTTGGCCGGACGGGCGGTCGTGGCGGGGGCCACGGCCGGCGTGCGGCGCGCGGGCGGCAGAGCAGTGCGCGGCAGCAGAGGCGTGCGGGGACTGGGCGAGCAAGATCATGGCGTGATCGAGTGGGAGAAGATCGGACGAGGAGTGGCTGGCACGGATCTTCGGCAGAAGACAGCGGCCACGTGGCACGAACGCCGGTGTACGGCGCGGCCGCGCGGTCGGGCGCTGACGTGGCGCGGCGCGGGCGTGGGTTGGCGAGGGCTGGGCCAAAAGGCCGGATGGGCCGAAAGTGAAGCGCGGGAGAAAAAGAAAACCCTTTTTCTTTTTCCAAACTTTGACCATTTGAAAACAGCTTCAAAAACTCAAAACTAGACTTTGACCCAAAAACAAAAGTTGCTTAAAATAATTTTCTCTACAATTTTCATACAAGACACTTTTTCTGAAAATCATTTCTCTGACCTACACATAAATAAAGCCAATTTTGAGCCATAAATCATTTTTGTTCCCATATTTTTAATAATTAATCTATACTTAACTAGGTCAAAGTATTAACATAGAAAGTGTTGTACTCAATATTATCTATTTTATAAAATTATTTGCCAAGACAGAAATTTATTTAAACAACCAAGTCTTATTGAAACCAAATTTCAAATAAACAACAAAAGGCAAAAACACTTGTATGCACATGGAATGATGCAATGCATTGCTTATGAAAATTTAGTAGCTAAAGTGATTCCTAATGCAGTGCTTGACACCAGGGTGTCACATGCATCGCCCGTTTCCGTCCTTTGCCGAGGCTCGGACGCACCTTCTTCTGGAGGAGATGGAACTCGATGCGCGTCCGCCGTCACCACCTTCGGCTCTCCTCGCTGCGTCGCATCCGGCAAGGCATGCACCGTCTCCAGCGCTGCGCCACGGTCAGCAGCACCTACCGCGCGGCCCCCTGGTCCTCCCACCATTGGCCAGCGCAACGGCCGGCGCTGTGGCCGCGGTGGAAAGGGCGGCCAACAGCCACCAGCAGGTGGCGTGCCCTCTGGCACACACGGCAGCGCCCCTCCCGGTGCTCATGGAGGCGCCCCATCTGGTGTGCATCCTTCCTTCGCGCACCCGTGGGCTGGCACACTGCAGATGTGGCCCTATGGACGCCCACCGCCGCCTCCGGCGTTCACTGCTGCTCCTCAGTATGGCGGCTCCTTTGGCGACGTTCTGGGCAGCCACGCCGCCGGGACAGGCTACGCCTTCATGCCCCCACCGTATGTCTATGGGGGCCCTCCACCACAGGCGCTCTACGGGAGCGCTGGACAACAGGTGTTCCAGGGCCCTCCACCGACCTACCAGGCACCCTAGAACCCCACCCATGGAGGCGCGTGGACACAAGACTCTCTGGCGCAGTCCTTCAACACCATGAAGCTCACCCCGCCTCCGGCACCGTCCGAATGGTACACCGACTCCGGTGCCGGATCACACATGACTGCGGACGCTGGTAATCTCTCCACCACTTTCCCACCATCAGCTTATACTCCTTCATCTATCATTGTGGGCAATGGTGCACTTCTTCCTGTCACAGCCACCGGATCACGTACTTTTACTTTTCCACATCGCAATCTTGTTCTTAAAAATGTTTTGGTGTCTCCCAACATTATTAAGAATTTGATTTCTATTAGTCGTTTCACCACCGACAATAATTGTTCAATTGAATTTGATCCGTTTGGTCTTTCTGTGAAGGATTTGCTAACCAGGAACGTGATCGCCAGGTGCAATAGCTCTGACGACCTCTACCCGTTCTACTCCTCCACCACCAACACCTCCGCTTTCATCGCTGCACCCACTTCACTTTGGCATCGCCGTCTCGGGCATCTTGGGCGCGAAGCTCTGTCCAAGCTTATTAGTTCTAGTGTTATTTCTTGTAATAAGGATGATCTTCACCATACTTGTCATGCGTGTCAGCTCGGTCGTCACGTATGACTACCTTTTGGATCATCTCGTTCTAGAGCACTTCATAATTTTGATTTAATACACTGTGATCTTTGGACATCTCCTATTGTTAGTGTGTCAGGATACAAATATTACCTTGTTATTTTGGATGACTGCTCACACTATATTTGGACTTTTCCGCTTCGCCTAAAATCTGAGACGTTTCCCACCCTTTCCAATTTCTTTGCGTATGTTCACACATAATTTGGCACCACCATCAAGAGCGTCCAGTGCGACAATGGACGGGAGTTTGATAATTCTCCAGCCCGCACGTTCTTCCTCTCCCATGGTGTTGCAATCCGCATGTCGTGCCCATATACTTCTCAGCAAAATGGAAAGGCTGAACGCTCCATTCGCACTATAAATAATATCTTGCGTTCACTTTTGTTTCAGGCGAGTCTTCCTCCGGTTTATTGGGTTGAAGCACTTCACACTGCCACATACCTCGTCAACCAACTTCCCACCAAAACCCTCGCCTTCTCGATCCCCTACACCCACTTATATTCCACCCAGCCTTCCTATGACCATCTCAAAGTTTTTGGGTGTGCTTGTTATCCTAATATGTCTGCTACAACACATCACAAACTAGCTCCTCGTTCTTCTTTATGTGTGTTCCTCGGTTATTCCTCAGAGCACAAAGTCTATCGGTGCCTTGAGCTCCAGTCAAACCGCATTCTCATTTCTAGACATGTCGTTTTCGACGAATCCTTCTTTCCCTTCGCTGACATGTCCACCACACCCATGGCCATCTCCGCCATGGACTTCCTTATTGATGACAATGATCTCACCGCTCCTGTTCTCGGAGCTCAATTTGTGCATGCAGGTTCATCAGCGGCATCCGCCACCGTCAGGCCTGGGACGCCCGACTCGCCCTCATCGAGCCCCGCTGGGCTTGGGACGTCCGGCTCGCCGTCCGACCCCCGTGCCTTGCCGACCGGCGCTCCTGCCCCTGTGCACCCCGCACAGGCTGCTGCCAGCAGCGCACGGTCTGCCTCGATGACCGGCCCGTCGCTTGACCCCCGCACCACACCGACTGGTGCTGCTGCCCCGGTGCATCCCGCACCGATTATTTCTAGCAGCGCCCGGTCCACCACGACCACTGGTCGCACCACCGACACTCGACCGATCTCCATCGCGCCGGTCGACAACGCGCACCCCATGCGCACGCGCGGCAAGGCTGGCATTGCACAACCAGTGGATCGTCTAAATCTCCACGTTGTGCCAATGTCGCCATTGCCTCGCACCGTCCGTGATGCTCTCGCCGACCCCAATTGGCGTTCTGCTATGCAAGATGAGTATGATGCATTGATCGCCAATGACACCTGGCATCTCGTGCCACAGCCTCCTGGTGTTAATGTGGTCACCGACAAGTGGATTTTTCGTCACAAGTTGCTTGCAGATGGCTCTCTTGATCGCTACAAGGCTCGTTGGGTCCTGAGGGGTTTTACACAGCGACCCGGTATTGAATATGATGAGACTTTCAGCCCGGTGGTTAAGCCAGCGACAGTCCGAGTGGTTCTCTCTCTAGCTCTCTCTCTTAGGACTGGCCCATTCACCAGCTTGATGTGAAGAATGCGTTCTTGCATGGTACTCTCACAGAGACAGTATACTGCACTCAGCCCAAGGGTTTTGCAGATTCCTCTCGCCTTGATTTTGTGTGTCGGCTCAACAAATCTCTATATGGTCTGAAGCAGGCTCCCCGTGCTTGGAATCACCGGTTTGCCTCTCATCTTATTTCGGTTGGATTTATTAAAGCCAAGTCAGACACCTCGCTCTTCATATACCGCAGAGGGACGGACACAACCCTATTGTTCTCACTGCTTCCTCTGCCGGTCTTCTGAAGCAAATCATTGGGGCTCTTCAACGTGAGTTTGCTATGACAGACATGGGTCAGCTTCACCATTTTCTGGGCATTTCAGTGACACGCTCTGCTAGTGTCTTATTTCTTTCTCAGCGCCAGTATACTTAGGATATTTTGGAGCAAGCTGGGATGAGTGAGTGCAAGTCGTGCAACACTCCTGTTGATCTACACTCCAAATTATCTGCCGATGGACCTCCTGTTGCTGAATCCACACAGTTCTGCAGTCTCGCTGGTGCCCTACAGTACCTGACGTTCACTCGTCCGGATATCGTCTTTGCTGTTCAGCAAGTGTGCCTCTATATGCATCACCCTAGCGAGTCCCACCTCATGGCTCTCAAGCGGATTCTGTGATATTTGCAAGGCACCCTTACACTTGGATTGACTATGCGCCGCTCGTCGCCTACAAACCTCGTTGTGCACACGGATGCTGACTCGGCTGGCTGTCTGGATACCCGCCGCTCCACCTCCGGCTACGCAGTGTTCTTAGGTGATAACCTGGTGTCTTGGTCCTCTAAGCGTCAGCACACGGTCTCACGGTCCAGTGCCGAAGCTGAATACCATGTTGTGGCAAATGGTGTTGCTGAAGCCACCTGGTTGCGACAACTACTGTTCGAGCTTCACCACCCACCGCGTCGAGCCACCGTGGTCTATTGTGATAACGTCAGTGCAGTTTATCTCTCCAGCAATCCAGTGCAGCATCAGCGAACAAAGCATGTAGAGATCGATCTCCACTTTGTTCGAGAGAAAGTTGCCCTCGGCCATGCTCGGGTTCTTCATGTTCCCACGACATCACAGTACGCTGACGTCTTCACCAAGGGTCTTCCTACCTCGCTGTTCCAGGAGTTCCGGTCAAGTCTCTCATTAGCGATGCTCCCGATTAGACTGCGGGGGAGTGTTAGACTAAGCCTTGTATTTGTGGATGTAGATACGTATGAGCGGTAGGTTGTATGTCACCCTCGTACCTATATATATGTACTCCTGTATCATACATGATACACGACATATTATTCCCACACTTTCACTATAGACTATATATCTGAAGCTGCTAACTTGCATTTGTGACTCATATGCATTTGCTCATTCCTTTCAGGCTTCCCTGTTTAACCTTGTTTTGTGCAGTATCAACTAAGGGGGAGAAATTTGACAAATCATGTCCTAGTTGTGTGCATTATTGAAGGGGGAGTTTATGTCCAGGGGGAGCTTTGTTTGTTTTGCTTTGACGAGTTGGTTTCTTGAGATGATGATTGGTTTGGAGCGGTTTTTCAGCTAGTTGTGTTGAGCCTTTGCCTCTTTCTGGAGGGACTAGCTGATTTACTCAGTTTTGACTGCTTTGCTCTGAACTTCTTGCTAGCGGTGTTGAGCTCGTTCTACCTCTTCTTGAGGGATAGCTTTACTTTGCTTGGTTGCGTCGAGCCGTTGCCCATGTCTTTGGGAACCAAGTTGTCTTGCTCACTCCATTCGACTTCTTTTGGCTTTGCTTTGCTTCTGGTCATTTGGTTGAGTTCGCTTCTTCCTTCTTCTTTTCTTCTATTCCATATGATTTGTGTTGGTAGTTGACAATGCACTCATCAAGGGGGAGATTGCGGATACATGGGTGTATGCTGGATCTTGAGATGATGAGTGATTGCCACCTGGTTTGATGCGCATGTTCTTTGGCTTGTGTTGTGCAGGTGTCAAGCTTGGAGACGGTGATCGAAGGCAAGGTGAAGGTCAAGTAGAGACGTGTCGTGCCGATGGACCCGGAGCGGTGAAGGGTGGACGTGAGGCTTGGACTGACGGACCGGTGGCCTGAGGATCAGCTGTGGTGGCTAACAGCTTGGGACAACGACAAGTGAAGACTTGCGGGTGGACGGGGTGCATGGGCGGTGCATCCCTCTACGGCTTCGGTTTGGTGGTAGAGCCCCAGTAAAACCAGTGGCTGGGATGGTTTCCAGGTTTGGGCCTCAAAACCTGGGTGCTGGCCGGTTTCCATGTTTGGGCCTCAAAACTCGGGCTGAGGACGGTTTCCAGGTTTGGGCCACAAAACCTGGGCGATGGTGGGTTTCTGAGTTTGGGCCACAAAACTCAGCCTAAGGACTGGTTTCCCGGTTTCAGCCTCAAAACCGGGGGGAGGTCCAGGAAAATGGACGGAGGGCGAGTGGCGTCACGTGGCGGCATCCGGTGAGGTCGCGTCGAGGCGAAGCTACCAGTTGTGCGGGTGTGGCCGTCGGATCGACATCAACTTCGAGTTGAACAGGAATACCCTTAGGGTTAGCCTGCTCGCTCATTAGCAGTAAGGGTAGAGGGGGAATAATTGTATTAGGCTATATTAGGAGAGGCAACCCCTCCCTCCAAACCATCTCCGTCATTTTCTATTCTCCTCTAGGGTTTCTTGCTTCCCATTCCCTGCTGTAGCTACTGAGATCCGCAGAGACGGCTAATCATACCTCTGTGTATTTGGATTTTGCGGAAACGGGACTGGATTCCCGTTGTCTCCTCGTGGGGACGAATTTCGGCTGGCAATTGAGATTGTGATTCGCGTTCTTGAGTTGTTCTTCGCGTTTTGCTTTTTGTCTCAATTTTCTCGTCGCTCGATCTCCCTCTACGCTGTGTCTTTTTCGAATCCACTTGAACCAACTTGTTCTTTGAAGTGAGGAGATCATTTCCATCGAAGGAATTCAACTCAAGCCTCACGAACAAGTAGATCGGGTCGATTTGAGTTTTGTGGTGACTTTTTTGTTCTTGCACCCTTCTCTTTGTATTCCCGGAGTTTGAGTTGATTTGAGCGGATGATTTATTAGGACTAGTCTTCCAACTACCTAGTGATCATCTTCTCCAAGTTTGGGATCAAGGGATTTTGATTTGGATCGAATTCGAGAAGATTTGGGAGAGGGGCGATTGAAATCGCCCTCTCTGGTTGCTCGCGGACAGTTCGCCGTGGGTGCCGCGGACAGTCCGCGCATCAGGGTCCAGTTGGAGCAGTGGCTATTCGCCTCGGTGTTTTTCTCCTCGGGTGACCGACAGACAGTCTGCCATTGACAGGCGCGGACAATCCGGGCCCGAGCAGGAAGGTTTCAGCAGCTTTGCTGTTTTGGCTTTTTGGCCGGCGAACAGTCTGCCAAGGGACCGCGGACAGTCCGCCCTTGACGCGGACAGTCCGGGACCAGCAGTCCGGACAGTCTGGGATCCTGCTGTGTGTTGGTTTACAGTACGTTTGCTCTCCTGGCTTTTCGGCTTCATTTCCGTACTTCTCATTTGCTCCTAGAGTTCATCAAGGAACCTCTCTAGGTATCTTTGCTACTTGCTAGCATAGGTATTTGGAGGGATCCCGACGTAGCTCTCCATCTACGTTTAGGAGTAGGTATTTTGGGCTTGAACTTGACTTGGAGTTTGTGAGCTTTTGGTTTGCTCTCTTGTGTGGTGCTTGTTGGTAGTTCTTAGCTTCACTAAAGATAGAGCTAGGCAACTATCCCCGGTAACGGCCCAGAAATGCTTGTTGACACTAGCCAACGTCGTTACTAGGAGTAGACTATGGAATCTATTCCAGGCAACGGTGTCAGAAGTGCTTGAAGCAAGTCCGGTCACTATACCTAAAGGAGTGAAGCTAAAGCAGCTATCTACTAATGCCAAGCGGGGTTGTCAATCCCGACACTAGTAGGAGCTAGCTAGAGAGATTGCAATCTACCAAGAGGAGATTCTGCAAGCGCACAGAACTATCGTAGTAGCACTTCGCCTAGGAGTACCAGGTGTCGATTTATTTGATCCCAAGGGAAGGCTAGGGTGGTGTATGAGTCGAGTCAAGGAGGGGATGAGAGTCGAAGAAAAGAAAAAAGGGAAAAGGGGAGAAGGGAAAAGAGAGGATGGAAGGCTAGAAAGAATGTATGGGTGGATAGGTAAGGATGATATGGATGGCTAAGGTAAGGTGGATGGATAGGTAGAAAAAAGGGTAACTAAAGGATGACTAAGATAACTAACTACTAACTAATAACTACTCCTAGATAACCACAAAGCAAGATAACTACACGGCAAGATAACTACGAAGCAAGACAGGCAAATGTCAATAAAGCAACTAAGTTAAGTATAGTTTTATTCCTATCTTATCAAGAATTGAGGCGTACTAGCCTTTACCACTTACTTAGGTTGAACGCTAGCACAACGAGCCTTACTGTTAAACTGGGCCAACTACATGGTGGAATTCAAGGCGCACAGGGCTGTCACCACCTGCTTGCTACCACAGCTATCCGAGGGTCCAGCCGTATCTGAAGGTAAGTCTATAACTAAGCACCACGCTTAACTATATTCTAACTATCTCTATCCTAGCTTTGAATAGAGACACCCTTGCGGACGTCAGAGCAAATACTTGACTTAATAAGATAAACACTAAACTAACTAAGCAACCTATTGGCAAAGATCAAACACTAAGCTCACTAGAGATTAACTACTATGGCTAAGTGAATTGATTTGTAGGATAGCTAGGCACTCAAGCAATCAATCAAGTATACCACTCAATACTGATAAGTAGAATAAAGTAATACTTGAAATGATGAAATAGAATATAGTAAAGTGCTTGAGTAACAAGAGCAAAACCTGAACTGGAGATGAAGGAAGACTCTTCCCAGCTCCAGGACCGATCACTCGCACGCCTCTACTCTTGAGCTAAGCCCTGAGCAGCGCTCCCGCGAGGGCAAAGATGCCTTGCTCTACTAGCTACCTACTTGCCTAAGCTCTCTGAGCTTCTAACCTAACTATCACTTGCTTCTCTTGCTTTGTGTGTTGCTTGGTGTGGTGGTACTCTGGGATGTGATGGTACTGGATGGTACAAATGAAGTGGTGCCACCAGGGGGGTATTTATAGTCTTGAGGAGTGAGGGGGGTACTTATCGGGGGCAGCCAGCCGACCTAGGGCTAACCCTAGTGGCGGGCGCCATCCCTAGGTGGCGGCCGCCACCCCCATCACCGTTGGATGCACCGCCTCTGCTTCAACGACATCCAGGAGCTCCAGAGAGGCGGTGGTTAGGTCGGTTGCATGTCTGAGTAACCGCCATACGGCCTTGATCCACGCCATTCCATCCTGAGCTGTCCGATGCCATTGACCTAGTGACCGAGGGCCAAGATTTGGCCTTGGGATGGTCACACAGATCAGTGACGTGGCAAAGGGGGAGAGTTGGGCCTCTCCTTGTGGCGGGCGCCACATATGGGTGGCGGGCGCCACCCCACTCGGGCCCAAATGGGTCCTGGTGAGTGGGCTTGTCTCCTGGTGGGTCCATTCTCCAAATTTGGTCCAAATTCCTGCATTCAAATAAAATTCTATGGACATGTGGAATTTGGTTAGTTTGAAACCTATTTGGCTACATTTCATGCCTTTTTGGTGAATTTTAGGGTAAAATGTTGATGGTAAAACAGGTGTTTAAGGACCATCAACAAGCTCCCCCAAGCTAACCTGTTGCTCATTCTCGAGCAACAATGCGGTTTAAGCATTGAGCATAAAATGGATAGAAACTTAAGATGTATGCAAGTGCACATTGTATAGTGAGACATAACTTAGCATATATCATTAATCATAGCAATGTGGGGCTTAAAGCTTTTCACTTCAAACATGCAAGAGTGAAATAAAGCAGTAGATAGGAAACTTTTATCTTGCTTAGGTTTGACTAGGATTCTGTCTGGAGGTTTTTTTCAAGGTTTTCAAAAGATAAGAACTTGCTTAAGTCCTCCAAGATTCACTCAATCACTCAATGGTGTTTAAATCCTCACTTAGGCCAAAATGTAGCCTTTCCTACTTCTAAAGAATGATATGTGGAGTTATAGGTAGGCTAAGAATCATGAGCAAATTGCTTGATGTTTATTGCTAAGCTAGACACTCAGATCATAAGGAGCAGCAAATCATAAAAATTGATCAAGATGTGCATGTGTGGTTATGTGGAAGTGTATAGAGAGATATTTCATAATCCTTCCTAGTTATATTCTAGGGTCTAGAGCTAATGATAATTCTCTCTCTCTTTTTTTTGGATACATAGTGAGTAGACAAAAGATGTGTCCTCACATTTTCTTAGGACATAGTCCTCTTTTGAGCTACTTTGCTCACTTTTTTTTTTCTTAGGACATAGTCCTTTCTTGAGCTACTTTGCTCATTTTTCTCTCTCTTTCTCTTTTTTTTTAGCTCTAGATTTCCCCAGACATCTATAGGAAAGGATTTCAGAAATGAAAAAGGGGGAAGAGGGGGAAATGCTTATTCCCAGTGTAGGAATAAGCATAAGGCTAGCAATGGGATGTTTGGCAGGGTATTGCATATCTCCGGTGTAGAGAATAAGCAATTTATTTGGTGGTTGCAAACTTCCAAAGTGGAGAGTAGGCAATTTATGGTGAGTGTGTGTGAATCTTGATTCAAAAGATATGATAAGCTTCTCTACTAAGATCTATGAGGTCTAACAAAGCTCAACACAAACAAAGCTCTTTGTGGTTTTGACTAATGACTAACAAATATTTGGCTGGTGGTGGGATGGGATAAAATCCAGGAGGAACTTTTAGCAAGGTTTTCATGATTTTTAAAAGAAATCCTCCAGATTAGGTCCTAATTTCACTTTAGCAAGTTTAAAGAATTACTCCATTTCTTACTAACTTTATTCACTAAGCATGATTTCAGTTAAAGCATGTGCAACCCACAAAAGCTACAACTTAGATAAGACCAGTTATTCAAACCATAGCAATAGCATTTGCATGACATATTTCAAATCTTATTCAGGTTTCAACTTGTTTAAGCAGATTTTATCAATTTTATTCATGGAGTGGTTATTTAGGCAAGCATGTGACATTCAAAAGATATAGAATTTAAGAACTGAATGTAAAGTGTAGGCTTTGAGACATACCTTATTGGAGCGGGAGTCTCCCCCAAGCTGCCTTCTTGCTTGGTGAAGGGTCTTCTTCTTTCTCGGTCGGAGCTCTTGTTCTCATTTTATTAAAAAGGGAAACTATCTAATGTTGTGAAAACGGAAACTATCCTATTATGATATTTTATTATTCTAACTAAGTTAACATATACCTATGCATATAACTAATGATAACTGATTTTTTTTTAGTTTCATGCATGACATATGTTATTTATTCGAAAAAAGGGAAAATTGAAGGGAAAAATTAAAAGTAAAACCATACCTTAGGTCCATGGAGTTTCATCCTTATCGGGTGGATCTTCTTCTTCCTTGGGCACTTCTTCTCTCAGTACTTCATCAGGTTCTTCTTCTTTTGGCACCTCTCCTTTGTTATGTGAATTACACACCTCAGGAGGAGGTGGTTCTTTCTTTATGTTCCACCTTGTTCTTGGGCGTCTCTTCTTGGTACGAACGGGTTTTGCTACCTGCATGTTAGCGGCATATGCGGGACCACGGGAAAAGGAGAATATTTCCTTCCTCCCTCCTAATGTCATTTGCATTTTACCACTTCCCACATATATGCAAGCATCAACAGTGTTCAAGAAGGGTCTACCTAAGATTAGAGGCACATCTTTCCTATTTCCCATATCTAATATTATGAAATTAGCAGGAACATAGGAACCTCTAATATGAACAGGTAAATCATTAACTATTCCTTCTACATAGCAAGTGGATTGATCAGCTAGCACAACATAGGCAGATGTGGATGACATGGGTGGAAAGAACGAGTTTTCATAGAAATCTTTAGATAAAATGTTCACACTCGATCCTAAATCACACATGGCTTTTCTAAAGACTTCACCAAAGATTGAGCATCTAATTATGGGACTACCAGGATCACCCTTTTTAACAGTCATGGTTTGATCTTCATAATAGTTAAAATATTTTATTTCAACCATATTTGCAGTTTCCATGTCAGGTTTAGCAGGAATTTTGCCAGATTCAAAAGATGGTATGATAGCAGCAAGTTGAGCTAATTGGGTTTCTAACATCTTATTAAAGCTAAGTTGATTTTTCAGAGCAGATGAGAAATCTTCCAATTTAGCATTTATATTCTCAAGGGTTTTATCATTCGACATTAATTTCTTATTCAAAAATTCAATAGTTCTACCTTGAGAGTAGACTAGATTCTTTAAGAACGAGAAATCATCAGAATTATGAAAATTAGAGCGGGGGAATGAATTGTTACCTTAAGAGTTTGCAAGCTGATTCCATCCTTGATTCTGTTGACGGAAACCGTTGTTGTTGTTAATGAAGTTCAAATCTTCATGTAGCTCGGGGCAGTGGTAACCAGAATGTCCGGTTTCTCCACAGACTTCACAAGTCATGTAGGATTCCAGAGATTGGACACTCTCTTGTTGGTTCATCTTCTCACAGCTGTCCAGCTTCTTTGCCAGCAGGTCCATCTTGGCCATGATCATGTCGGCCTCCTTAATGGAATGCATACCTCGCTTACAGGGCTGTAATCTCTCGTCATTCCATCCTTGGTTCGACACCATCTTCTCTATGAGAGCCTTAGCATCTGCAACATTTAGAGAAAAGAATGCACCGCCGGCGGCGGCATCCAAATGGCTTCTAGAGAGAGGGGTTAGGCCATGGTAGAAGTTCTGGATCAATAGCCAGTCCTCCATACCGTGGTGTGGAAAAGCAGTGACATACTCTTGCAACCTCTCCCAAGCCTCGGGAATGGATTCCTTGGCTTGTTGCGTAAAGCTGGAGATTTTGTTGCGCAGAGCATTCGTCTTGCCCATAGGAAAGAATTTGGCGAGAAAAGCATTGGAACACTTGTCCCATGTGTCTACAGCGTTGCGATCGGTATAGAACCATTGCTTCGCTTTTCCTAGCAAAGAGAAAGGAAAGAGACGAAGACGGATGGCTTCTTGGGTTATCCCCTTAATGGTGAAGGTGCCGCAAATCTCCAAAAATTGTTGGAGGTGAGCATTGGCATCTTCATGAGCTTTGCCACAGAACGGGCTAGCTTGGACCATCGTGATCAGAGCCGGTTTCAACTCAAAATTGAGGTTGGCATCGATCACGTCTGGTCCTATCGCTACATTAGCGGCAGAAGGAGCAGAAAACTCACGAATGGTCTTGTTGACCATCGTGAAGATAGAACGAGATAAGAAAGAAAGAAGTTGAAGAAGATGAAGGAAAAAGATAAGAAGGACTAAGGAAAGAAAGAATGGGGTAAGTGTTGATGGTCCTTAAACACCTGTTTTACCATCAACATTTTACCCTAAAATTCACCAAAAAGGCATGAAATGTAGTCAAATAGGTTTCAAACTAACCAAATTCCACATGTCCATAGATTTTTATTTGAATGCAGGAATTTGGACCAAATTTGGACATTTGAACCACCAGAGGCCAAACCCACTCAGCAGGGCCCAATTGGGCCTTAGGGGGGTGGTGCCCGCCACCCATAGGTGGCGCCCGCCACTTGGGTTGGCCCAAACCATCCCCCCTGCCACGTCACTGATCCATGTGACCACCCCAAGGCCAAATCTTGGCCCTTGGTCACTAGGCCGGTTTGATTGGAGGGCTACGGAGGGGAGTGGCGTGGATCATGACCTAAGTCGGTTGCTAGGACATGCAACCGACCTCCAAACCGCCTTGGACAACCACCTGGAGGCCGTAGGATCAGTGATGATGCATCCAACGGCCAGGGGACTGGTGGCCGCCAGTAGGGGGTGGCGCCCGCCACCTGACCTAACCCTAGGTCGGTTGGCTGCCCCCTATAAGTACCCCCATCACTCCACAAGGCTATAAATACCGCCCTGGTGGCACCACTTCATTTGTACCATCACTTCCCATATACCACACCAAGCAACACACAAGCAAGAGAAGCAAGTGAGAGTTAGGTTAGAAGCTCAGAGAGCTTAGGAAAGTAGGTTAGCTAGTAGAGAGAGTATAGCTCTAGTGCCCTCGCTACAGCGCGACTCTTAGTTTAGCACAGCTCAGCCTAAGTTCTTGGTAAAAGGAGCGTAGAGCTTGCTAAGAGAGAAGCGGGTGCGAGCGACTGGCATCGGAGGTCGGTTGATTTCCCGGCGTCTCTGGTCTGGTTTGCTCTCTTGTATCTCATGTACATTTATCTTTATCGCAGTATTACTTTAAGCATTACTTTCAGTATTACTTATAGTATTACTTTATCAAGTACCTTGAGTGTGACCTAGCTATCCTACAGTTCAATTCACTTAGCCATAGTAGTTAATCTCTAGTGTGCTTAGTGATTGATCTTTGCCAATAGGTTGCTTAGTTAGTTTAGTGTTTATCTTATTAAGTCAAGTATTTGCTCTAACGTCCGCAAGGGTGTCTCTATTCAAAGCTAGGATAGAGATAGTTAGAATATAGTTAAGCGTGGTGCTTAGTTATAGACTTACCTTTAGATACGGCTGGACCCCCGGATAGCTGTGGTAGCAAGCAGGTGGTGACAGCCCTGTGCGCCTTAAATTCCACCACGTAGTTGGCCCAGTTTAACAGTAAGGCTCGTTGTGCTAGCGTTCAACCTAAGTAAGTGGTAAAGGCTAGTACGCCTCAATACTTGACAAGATAGGAATAAAACTATACTCAACTTAGTTGCTTTATTGACTTTTGCCTGCCTTGCTTCGTAACTATCTTGCTTCGTAGTTATCTTGCTTTGTAGTTATCTAGGAGTAGTTAGTTATCTTAGTTACCCTTAGTTACCCCTTTATCTACCTATCCATCCACCTTACCTTAGCCATCCATTTCATCCTTACCTATCCACCCATATATTCTTTCTAGCCTTCCATCCCTTCTCTTCCCTTCTCCCCTTTTCTCTTTTCTCTTTTCTTCGACTCTCATCCCCTCCTTGACTCGACTCATACACCACCCTAGCCTTCCCTTGGGATCAAATAAATCGACACCTGGTACTCCTAGGCGAATTGCTACTACGATAGTTCTGTGCGTTTGCAGAATCTCCTCCTGGTAGATTGCATTCTCTCTAGCTAGCTCCTACTAGTGTCGGGATTGACAACCCCGCTTGGCATTAGTAGATAGCTGCTTTAGCTCCACTCCTTTAAGTATAGTGACCGGACTTGTTTCAAGCATTTCTGACGTCATTGCCAGGGATAGATTCCATAGTCTACTCCTAGTAACAACGTTAGCAAGTGCCAACAAGCATTCCTGGGCCGTTACCGGGGATAGTTGCCTAGCTCTATCTTTAGTGAAGCTAAGAACTACCAACAAGCATTTCTGGCGCCGTTGCCGGGGAAGGCAATCGGTGTATCGGTTGAGTCCGTGTCGAATTTATCTTCGCTTAAGCTCCCGCTTAGCGAATCCCATCTTACCCCATTCTTTCTTTCCTAGTTCTTCTTATCTTTTTCCTTCATCTTCTTCAACTTCTTTCTTTCTTATCTCGTTCTATCTTCACGATGGCCAATAAGACCATTCGTGAGTTTTTTGCTCCTTCTGCCGCTAATGTAGCGATAGGACCAGACGTGATCGATGCCAACCTCAATTTTGAGTTAAAACCGGCTCTGATCACGATGGTCCAAGCAAGCCCGTTCTGTGACACTGTTGGTAGTTCTTAGCTTCACTAAAGATAGAGCTAGGTAACTATATCCGGTAACGGCCCAGAAATGCTTGTTGGCACTTGCTAACGTTGTTACTAGGAGTAGACTATGGAATCTATCCCTGGCAACGATGTCAGAAATGCTTGAAGCAAGTCCGGTCACTATACCTAAAGGAGTGGAGCTAAAGCAGCTATCTACTAATGCCAAGCGGGGTTGTCAATCCCGACACTAGTAGGAGCTAGCTAGAGAGAATGCAATCTACCAGGAGGAGATTCTGCAAGCGCACAGAACTATCATAGTAGCACTTCGCCTGGGAGTACCAGGTGTCGATTTATTTGATCCCAAGGGAAGGCTAGGGTGGTGTATGAGTCGAGTCAAGGAGGGGATGAGAGTCGAAGAAAAGAGAAAAAAGAAAAGGGGAGAAGGGAAGAGAAGGAATGGAAGGCTAGAAAGAATATATGGGTGGATAGGTAAGGATGATATGGATGGCTAAGGTAAGGTGGATGGATAGGTAGATAAAAGGGTAACTAAAGGATGACTAAGATAACTAACTACTAACTAATAACTACTCCTAGATAACCACGAAGCAAGATAACTACAAGGCAAGATAACTACGAAGCAAGACAGACAAATGTCAATAAAGCAACTAAGTTAAGTATAGTTTTATTCCTATCTTATCAAGAATCGAGGCGTACTAGCCTTTACCACTTACTTAGGTTGAACGCTAGCACAACGAGCCTTACTGTTAAACTGGGCCAACTACGTGGTGGAATTCAAGGCGCACAGGGCTGTCACCACCTGCTTGCTACCACAGCTATCCGGCGGTCCAGCCATATCTGAAGGTAAGTCTATAACTAAGCACCACGCTTAACTATATTCTAACTATCTCTATCCTAGCTTTGAATAGAGACACCCTTGCGGACGTCAAAGCAAATACTTGACTTAATAAGATAAACACTAAACTAACTAAGCAACCTATTGGCAAAGATCAAACACTAAGCTCACTAGAGATTAACTACTATGGCTAAGTGAATTGATCTGTAGGATAGCTAGGCACTCAAGCAATCAATCAAGTATACCACTCAATACTGATAAGTAGAATAAAGTAATACTTGAAATGATGAAATAGAATATAGTAAAGTGCTTGAGTAACAAGAGCAAAACCTGAACTGGATATGAAGGAAGACTCTTCCCAGCTCCAGGACCGATCACTCGCACGCCTCTACTCTTGAGCTAAGCCCTGAGCAGCGCTCCCGCGAGGGCAAAGATGCCTTGCTCTACTAGCTACCTACTTGCCTAAGCTCTCTGAGCTTCTAACCTAACTATCACTTGCTTCTCTTGCTTTGTGTGTTGCTTGGTATGGTGGTACTCTGGGATGTGATGGTACTGGATGGTACAAATGAAGTGGTGCTACCAGGGGGGTATTTATAGTCTTGAGGAGTGAGGGGGGTACTTATAGGGGGCAGCCAGCCGACCTAGGGCTAACCCTAGTGGCGGGCGCCATCCCTAGGTGGCGGCCGCCACCCCCATCACCGTTGGATGCACCGCCTCTGCTTCAACGACATCCAGGAGCTCCAGAGAGGCGGTGGTTAGGTCGGTTGCATGTCTGAGTAACCGCCATACGGCCTTGATCCACGCCATTCCATCCTGAGCCGTCCGATGCCACTGACCTAGTGACCAAGGGCCAAGATTTGGCCTTGGGATGGTCACACGGATCAGTGACGTGGCAAAGGGGGAGAGTTGGGCCTCTCCATGTGGCGGGCGCCACATATGGGTGGTGGGCGCCACCCCACTCGGGCCCAAATGGGTCCTGGTGAGTGGGCTTGTCTCCTGGTGGGTCCATTCTCCAAATTTGCTCCAAATTCCTGCATTCAAATAAAATTCTATGGACATGTGGAATTTGGTTAGTTTGAAACCTATTTGGCTACATTTCATGCCTTTTTGGTGAATTTTAGGGTAAAATGTTGATGGTAAAATAGGTGTTTAAGGACCGTCAACAGTGCCTCGCTGTGATCCTAGGGATCATCTACCTTCTATTTGAGGGTCGTGGGCATCACGGTTGCGTTCGAAGCATTTAGGGTTGATTTGTGGGACAGAGGCCAGAGTTTCGAAAGAAATTTTTAGGCTCCCATTCACCCCCCCCTCTGGACGCCTTGCTTTAGCATTCTCGGTCCTTCATGATGCCGATCACCAAGAGTAACAAGCAAGAACTCTCACTTGAGCAACGCAAGGCTAATGAGATGGGTGGATGCACACTTGCTACTCTTTCTTCACTAATGAGGTGTTCGATCACTCTTATCAAATCTCTCAACCTCACTAGGCCTCTTGCACTCACTTGCAATCACAATGTGTTAGTCAACCTTTCAAATGAGCAAGAGTAACAACTTCAATGAGGTGAAGGCATATTTATACCCCCAATTCAAAACATGCACGAAGGGGTACAACCAACCAGTTACACACTGACCGGACGCACCTGTCTGGGTGACCGGACGTGTCCGGTAAGTGCCCAACGGCTAGCTGATGCGAGCCCTACCACATGTACGAAGAGCTGATCGGATTCTGACATGCGTCCGATCACCACTGACCGGATGAAAGGTCATAAATGGCTAGAGGGGTGAATAGCCTAATAAAAATTCTACAAAAACACTTAGAGCAACTAGTTATTATACAATTACAAAGCGAAGCCTTTTGCTCTAGCTTTATCAAGTGTTGCAAGCCACCTATCCAAATAATTCTAGTAACCTATAATCACTATGGCACACAAAAGTTATGTCACTACTCTCTAAAATAGTGAGCTAGCAAGAAATAATTACTTCTAATTATAGAGCTACTTCTAGCAACAAATATCTCTACACAAGAAATAAAGAATGTAATACAAAGATAGAGAGATGTACCGACGCCGTCAAGAGATAATCAATCACAATAAGAATACCAAGAAACTCTGGAAGAAGTCCAAAGAGGCAAGAGACAATGATTTTCTCCCGGGGTTCACGTGCTTGCCGGCACGCTACTCCCCGTTGTGTCGACCAACCACTTGGTGGTTCGGTGGCTAATAGGTGTTCACAAACCTAGCTCAACACTTGAGCGCCATAAGAACCGACCCACAAATGGAGGTAACTCAATGACACGCGCAATCCACTAGAGTTACCTTTTGGCTCTTCGCCGGGGAAGGCACAATACCCTTCCCAATCATGGGAGATGGCCACGAACAATCACCAACTCGTGCCAAAGCTCCTCCGCTGCTCCAAGCCGTCTAGGTGGCGGCAACCACCAAGAGTAAAGAGAATACCTGCAGCAACAACGATCCCCAAGTGCCACTAGATGCAAACTCACAACTTGGAACCACTCAATCTCACTTTGATTCGCACTATCAAGCAAAGAGATGAGTGGGAGGGAGTATGTCTAGCTCAAAGAGATGTTCAAGAGGTTTAGAGAGCTCAAAGAGACAATGATTTGTTTTACAAGTGGTACTAGAGCGTTCTCCCCTTTTTCCCGAGCTCCACGAAGACCACCGGTACATCCGGTGTGCACTACCGGTACTACCGGTCAGCAGACCGATACTTCCGGTCGCTGACCGGTACCTCCGGTCAGGGCCCTATCTCCCCGTTGGAGAAGAGGACCACCACAGGGCAATCGACCGGTACTACCGCTTGGCGACCGGTACTACCAGCCATCAGGGCCGGTACTACCGGTCCTATAGCGGTACAACTGGAAGGCTTAAAACAGTCGCGAACAAAGAGGATGCGAAATCACCTTAGAGGCCGGTACTACCGGCCACAGGGCCGGTACTACCGGTTGACGACCGGTACTACTGGCCACCAGGGCCGGTACTACCGGCCACACAGCCTGAGCACGAAAAATCCTCCTTCTCTTCTCCGAGTTGATCCAATTCAACTCCAACACTTTCTCCTTTGCAAATGTGCCAACACTACCAAGTGTATACAACCTTGTGCATGTGTGTTAGCATTTTCACAATCAATTTCAAAGGATCAGAGGTTAGCACACTAGGTCCTAATGCATATGCATGTATGAATTCACCTAGTGGCACTTGATAACCGCAATCACTGAGATAGTCCCCTCTTAATAGTACGACTATCGATCCTAAACACACTTACACCCTCTATGGTGTCTTGAGTGACAAAACAAAATCCCTATTTATACCTTTGCCTTGATCTCTATAGGGTTTTGCTTTTCTCTTCTTTTCTTTCCAAATGTGGAGCACTTGATCCATCTTTTGGTCATCACCACCAATACCATGATCATCATCTAGCTCCCATACTTGGTGTGTACCAACCTAGCTCATAAATACCTCATGACAAAGGTTAGTACCCTAGGTGACATCAATTACCCAAAACCAAACAAGGACTTTCAATCTCCCCCTTTTTGGTAATTGATGACAACCTTTCACAAAGATATGTATTTGAAAATTTGAGTCACCTCTTTGTTAGTATTAGCTTCCCCTACATATGTGCTATAGTGTTTGGTTCAAGTTCGGCACATATGCATAGATATGAAATGTGGGAGAGTAATACTATCAAATGATGCTAAGGTGTAAAGAATGGACCTTTGAAGAGTGATACCAATCGGAGTTGCCAATGTATACCATCCTTAGCACCAAGGTTAGCTAGACTTACAAAAACACTAGATACCTCATGAGATCAACATTATATGAAAGGCTCTAGTACCACTTATAAAACAAATTATATCTAGCTACCACCTATGCATGCTAGTTTGCAAATCATCATTTAAGATTTATTTCTGGCATACACCACACAAGCATGGATATCAAGTTAAACAACTTGTGCAATGCAAGCAAGCATATGAACATGCACAAATCAAATGCAACAACCAAGTTCATGAGCTTGCTCCCCCTACTTGTGTGCTCAAAAATCCTTTTCAAAGTTTTGATCCCCTTCATTTTATTTTTGTTACACTCTCTCCCCCTTTGTCATCTATTTCCATAAAAGGTTTGCATAAAAAGAGTTCAAATTGTTTAGGAGATATGTAGTTCTTACACATTTGGTTCAATCTAGTTCATTTGCATGAATCATTCAACACGGTTTGCTCTAGAGTAAGCTTCTTCACACATCTTGCAATGGTTATCTTACTGACGTTGGTTAAATGTTCCATTGCTCATTCTCTAGATTAAACACTAGGATTGCAAGCCCATAAACATGTCATATGTTACCACTAGGATCAAGTAAGGCATAGAAACAATAGTGGCATCATACAAGCATCAAAATCATTTTATTTCCATGAATGAGCCTAAAGATTATGAGGAATGACTAGATGCACTTAACATGTTCCTAGCAAAGTATGGATGCATATATATGTCAATCAACTTTTACCTTGCTTTGTCGGAGGAGAGGCAAGTCATATAAGTGGGGGTGCATCAACACATATTTGAGAAATCAAGTATGTTTAATTCATTCCTTAGCTTGGAAAACCTCTTCTCATCAAGTGGCTTGGTGAATATGTCGGCAAGTTGATCATCGGTACCAACACTCTCAATTGAAATATCCCCCTTTTGTTGATGGTCTCTTATGAAATGGTGCCTAATATCAATATGCTTTGTTCTTGAATGTTGCACGGGGTTGTTTGTGTGCTTCACCACACTTTCATTGTCACATACCAATGGCACTTGTTTGAATTTGATTCCAAAATCATCCAAAGTAATTGAGCACAACAACTACCGGCGGATATGTATTCGACTTCGGTGGTTGAAAGTGTCACACTATTTTGCTTCTTTGATGACCAAGACACAAGTGATCTTCCCAACAATTGATATGTGCCTGATGTGCTCTTTCTATCAACCTTGCAACCCGCATAATCGGAGTCCGAATATCCAATCAATTAAAAGTTTGACCCCTTTGGATACCACAAACCAATATCTTGTGTATGCTTCAAGTACCTCAATATTCTCTTAGTTGCCTTCAAGTGACTCTCTCTTGGTGAGGCTTGGAATCTTGCACACATGCATACACTAAACATGACATCCGGTCTTGATGCAGTCACATAGAGGAGGCTTCCAATCATAGACTGATACAACTTTTGGTCCACCATATTGCCACTTGCATCACTATCCAATTGGCCATTTGTCCCCATAGGCGTGCTAATGGCTTTTGCATCTTGCAATCCAAACTTCTTGATCATGTCCTTTATATACTTGTCTTGACTAACAAATGTGTCTTCCTTCAATTGCTTGATTTGTATACCAAGGAAGTAGCTAAGCTCTCCAATCATGGACATTTCAAACTCATTAGCCATCATTTCACCAAACTCTTCACAAAAATCTTGATTGGTTGAACCAAAAATGATATCATCAACATAGATTTGCATCACAAACAAGTCTTTTCCAATCTTCTTGGTGAAGAGAGTAGTATCAACCTTTCCCATCTTGAACCCTTTAGAGAGGAGAAAATCCCTTAACCTCTCATACCATGCTCTTGGTGCTTGTTTCAAACCATAAAGTGCCTTCTTGAGCTTGTAAACATGGTTGGGCTTGTTATCATCTTCAAAACCGGGTGGTTGCTCAACATATACTAACTCACTGATGTAGCCATTGAGAAATGCACTCTTGACATCCATTTGATATAACTTGATGTTGTGGGAGCAAGCATAAGCTAATAGGATTCTTATTGCTTCTAATCTTGCAACCGGTGCATATGTTTCACCAAAGTCAAGACCCTTTACTTGAGTGTATCCTTGTGCCACTAATCTTGCTTTGTTTCTCACCACAATACCATCTTGATCTTGCTTGTTTCAGAAAACCCATCTAGTGCCAATTACATTGTAGTTCTTAGGCCTCTCTACTAATTCCCATACATGATTTTCTTGTGAAGTTGTTAAGCTCTTCATGCATGGCATTGATCCAATCAACATCTTGTAATGCTTCTTCAATCTTGGTTGGCTCGATGGATGATACAAAAGAGTAATGTTCACAAAATTAAGTCAATCTTGATCTAGTTTGCACACCACTTTGAATTTCACCAATGATTTGATCTAATGGATGATCTCTTGCAACATTGGTTGGTTGGAGCACTTGGACTTGATTGCTTGTACTTGCTTGATCATTTGGTTGAGATGAACTAGACACTTCTTGATCTTGCAATTGAGAACTACTAGCTTGCACAATTGGAGAAGTGAGCACTTGATCTTTGTTATCTTCAACATCAATCACTTCCCTAGGCCGAATATCACCAATGTCCATACTCTTCATTGCATTTTCCAATTGAGTTCCTCTCACATCATCTAGATTTTCTTCTTCATCTTGAGAGCCATTTGTTTCATAAAACTCAACATCATGCACTTCCTCAAGAGTACCACTAGCCAAGTTCCAAACTCTATATGCTTTGCTTGTAGTGGAGTAACCAAGTAAGAAGACTTCATCACATTTCTTCTCAAACTTGCTCAATCTAGTGCCTTTCTTCAAGATATAGCATTTGCAACCAAAGACTCTAAAGTATGCAATGTTGAACTTTCTTCCATTCAATAGCTCATAGGGAGTCTTCTCCATCATGGGGTGACAGTAGAGGCGGTTGCTACAATAGCAAGTTGTGTTGATAGCTTTGGACCAAAATGAATGACTCACATTGTACTCACATAGCATAGACCTTGCCATATCAATGAGAGCTCTATTCTTCCTTTCAACAAGACCATTTGATTGTGGAGTGTACTTAGCCGAGAATTGATGTCTAATTCCAAATTCATCACATAACTCATCAACTCTTGTGTTTCTAAATTCACTACCATTGTCACTTCTCACTTTCTTGATGGTTGTTTCAAACTCATCGTGACATCTCTTGACAAAAGATTTGAATGTAGCATATGTATCACTTTTGTCACTTAGAAAGAATACCCATGTATATCTTGTGAAATCATCCACTATCACAAAGCCATATTTGTTTCCACCAATACTAGTGTATGTTGTTGGTCCAAGTAGATCCATGTACAATAACTCAAATGCTTTGCTAGTGCTCATCATGCTCTTTTTAGGGTGAGTGTTTCCAACTTGCTTTCCAGCTTGACAAGAGCTACAAAGTTTATCCTTCTCAAACACCACATCTTTCAAGCCTCTAACTAGATCATGCTTAATCAATCTATTCAATTGTTTCATTCCAACATGACCAAGTCTTCTATGCCACAACCAACCCATGCTAGATTTCGTGAACAAACAAGTTGACAATTGAGCTTCACTAGCATTGAAATCAACCAAGTATAGATTCTCATATATAAAACCTTTGAATATCAAATTTGAGCCATCTACACTTATGATCTCTACATCATCAACCCCAAAAATGCATTTGAATCCAAGATCACACAATTGAGCCACGGATAGCAAATTGAAGTTCAAGCTCTCTACTAGCAACACATTGGATATGCTCATGTCATTTGATATATCAATCTTACCAAGCCCTTTGACCTTGCCTTTGCCATTATCACCAATGTAATACTATCAATCCCATTGTCATCATTCTTGTTGATTGAATTGAACATTCTTGCATCTCCGGTCATATGTTGAGTGCACCCACTATCAAGCACCCAATGCCTTCCTCTGGATTTATAATTGACCTACAAGAAAAGATCAATTCTTCTTAGGTACCCAAACATGCTTGGGTCCTCCAAGGTTAGTCACTAAGCTTTTGGGCACCCAAATTGCCTTCTTCTTTGGGCCAACAATGGGAGCACCAATAAACTTAGCCTTCACACCACTTATACCCTTGGTAAGCGAATAACAAGAATCAAATTGAATTGAGGATAGATTAGCATTCTTGTTCTTGTTCTTGCAATATTGCTCTATATGCTCGAATTGCTTGCATTTGTTGCAAAACCGACCATTGCTTCTGAAAGGATCAAATCATCCTAGAGGGGGGTGAATAGGTGATTCTCTACAATCTGAAACTTCAAAGACTAAAACTTGTAGTTAAATGACAACCGGTATTACCGGTTTGTTTGGGTTGGTACTACCGGGTGTCAAACACCGGTACTACCGACGCAAACAAACGGCACTACCGGGAACCTAAAAGCAACTACAAATCCGATGTAAATGTGGTATGATTTCAGATCGAGAAATTACCCCACTTCCCTAAGTGTTGTAGGCGATGATTATAACCTTCCCAAGCCTTGGTTACTTTCCACCGTGTAGATCGAGCCTTCCCAACCTAAGAATGAGAGAGGGAAAGGAAGAACACGAAGAACACAAGTACAAGCGAAGTATACAAAGTAGAGGTAACAATAAGCACGCGAGACATAATGATTTATCCCGAGGTTCGGCCAAACCACTAAGGAGTGCCTATGTCCTCGTTGTTGAGGTGACCACCAAGGTCGGAGTCTTTTTCACCTCCTTGCCTCACTCAAGCCACCACAAAGGTTAGCCGAGTTTCTCCACTAAGAATCACAGGGGAAATACAAACGCTTCGGGGAGCCCTCACAAATGAATCAACACGGGCTACCATGAAGAACACCTAACCGGCTAGGGTTCAAAGAACCCAAGAGTAATAAACACAAACCAAGCCGGCAAGATGAGGAACCAAGTGCTCAAGTTATAGATCAAAGCTTCCCACTCTCTAATCTCACTTCCCTAGCTCAAATCTTGCAAGGGAATATCTAGGAGCAAAGGGGGAGAGAGAGGGGAGGAGTCAATGCTTGGGAGGCTCTTGTCAGCTGGTAGGTCGCAATGAATGAATGAAGTGAGTGTCTCACCGTTAGAAGTGGAGAGAGTGGCTATTTATAGTCACCCAGTCCCGAGGCCTGTCGGTAGTACCAACCTCACATAGTCGGTAGTACCAGCCAGCCAAAAACACTGCGCTAGATCTAGATTGACTTTCTTGCAACCACCGACCAATGGGTCGGTACCACCGACGGTCGGTAGTACCAGCCTTATGACGGTACTACCGCTAGGCCAAAATGGTCGCGAGCAGAGAGCTTCGCGAAAAGTCAGTCAGGGCGCTCGGTACCACCGACCAGAGGTCGGTACTACCGAGCCCGGTAGTACCGACTTTTATAGCAGTAGTACCGCCAAGCCATTTGCCTCACGAACAGAGAGGTCCACAAACTGACCTATGGGCGGTCGGTACCACCGACCATGGGGTCGGTAATACTGAGCCCGGTAGTACCGGCCTTATGGCGCTACTACCGATAGGTCATTTTTGAATCTACATAGAGAGGGTGAAAACTGGTCTGGATGGTTGGTACTACCGGGATTTATGGCGGTACTACTGACAGTTCAAAATGAACTCCATCCAGAGAGCATTGCGCGCGGCACCCCAGGTCGGTACCACCGACCCCCATGGTCGGTACTACCGACTGAGCAGAAAAGCACCTATGTGTTCGTGAGTGCGCGGTGTCTCTCAAGCAAGCTTTTGTTAGACATCATGAGCACTTTTCACCACATCTAGCTAGCCTAATTTGTAAACCTCTTGATAGTACGGCTTACCTATAACTCAAGTTTAAAATTAAACTATCAATCCACCACTTGAGCTAGGCATCTTTTGTCCAACATAATTTTACGTGCTTTGTTCATGAGATATCAACATTGTAATTCTTTCTAAGGACTAACACCTGCATACATGCCTTTATAGAACCGTTAGTCCCTAATTTGATTGTCATTAATTAGCCAAAATCGACATTGGGGGTGAATGCACTTACAAACTCCCCTTTTTGGTAATTGATGACAACCAACTTAGGCTTACAATAGGGATAGAAAGAATTGAAGCTTTTGAATTCCAAAATTTAGTTCAAGCTCCCCCTTAGTGTATGCTTTGGATTTAAATTTCAAACCTTGACTTTAAACAAGGTTACATACACAAGAACAAGAGCTCCCCCTAAATTTTGCAATCCGTGGGGTGCCTAAGTGTGTGACAACAACAACAACATATATAAGATAGATCGTGATGCATGAACATGGTGATTCACATAATCAATAAGATAAAAGAAATCAAAGACAACAGTCACCAAACATGGCATAAATAACAAGTAGAGGATCAACCATGAAAGAATATTACAATAAGCTCAAATATATTAAGCCCTCTACAAAGCATCACAAAGTTCAACACAAATAAAAAAATGTAGTCCACCACACTTAGTTCACCATCGAATATCTCAAAAGCTACCTATTACATCATGAAAGAGCCTAACACTCCCCCTTTGGCATCAAGGGCCAAAAAAGGTAGGGTACGAAAAAGCATAAGATCTAATAGAAGCCACTGCTGGAACCATCAAAGCCACCAAAGATAGACGAGAACGCGCTGGCACCAACATCTCCACCTGGAAACACTGAAGGGTCGCCGGAAGGATTACCGGAAGCATCAGGCGGAGTCAAGGAAGCACCAAGGCCACCACCACCAGCAGTATCAGCACCGGGAGCAGCAAAGCCCATGAAGGAGCTACCACCCCCACCTCCATACGAAGTAGATACGCCACCATGTGACGGATCAACACCATAACCAGCATAAGGAGGAGGCTGCACCGGTGGAGGCTGATAGAGGGCGGCACCAACATTGCCACCATCACCTCCACCACCAAACTCATCATCATCGTCATCATCATCATTCCTGCCACCAGCTGCCCCACCATGCTGCACATCATATTTGGCAAACGAATCTGGGAAGGGCCGAAGAGGAGATGCAGGCGGAAGACCAAGATGCTCATTAACTTGCCTCTGATGCTGATCATTGCGCTCAGCCTTCTAACAGAACCAGGAGAAAAACCTACTGAGAGCATATCGAGTAGCACCCCCAGGCCCACGCCTCTCATGACGTGGGGGAGGAGGAGCAAAAGGCACATCCTCATGGGGCACATCCTCATGAGCCTGCTCCTGGCCTTGAGCATCGCCAGGAGCAGCTCCTGCAGCTGGAGCAGCCTCTTCTTCTTCATCTTCTGCCTTGTCTGTGAAGGAGAAACTCCGGATTTTGTATTCCTTTACAACCCGGTCATACTGGAATGTAGCTCCAACCACATGCTCAATCATATGCATAATATATGGAGCATAGGGCAAGTCCTTGTGGGGGTCAATGTAAGCCTCAGAGATCTTTTGCCACATAAAGTGAGAGATGTTGAATCTCCCATCAGGTAAAGCAAACTGACACAAAATCTTTGGGGCATCATTCCTCAAATAAGTGTTATCCCCACTCTTTGTATCCAGGGTGACCCTCATCAAATTGTTCAGAACAAAGAAATATGACTTGAGGCCATTTACCTGGAACCCTGCATCCTTCCCTGGCAAATAAATCCTAGATGATTCAAGCTTCGCTGGAAAGATGCCTTCTCCATAAATCTCTGACAGTCTAGGAGCACTCCGATCTTCTCTGTTGAAACCCAACAACCGAGCAAAGGTCACAAAGTCACATCTATAGTGAGTACCTTGGGTCATCCAGTGTAGGACCTTGTTTGGCTGATCAATGTAGAGAGTGGCCCAGAACTGACAAATAATTTCTTGGTTCTAACTCCTCTCTCCAAAAATGAGACCCAAAATCCTCCAATCTTCTAGCCTCTGCACTAGATCATTCATCTTATTTCTGTTTCTGTCAGTCAAGGACCAAATCTGCAGACGCTTATGATCGAGAGGATGTCTCCCTTTCACAGAGAATCCTCTCCAAAGAATAGACACGTAGTAGTCCTGCTGAAAGCGAGACCAAAACCGCATGTCCACTGAATCATCCCTTACATACAAGTAAGGGTTCTCCAACCTCTGCTGCTTCAGCTCATTTGCCCTCTTCCTGTCGGAATAATCCAGGACATTTCCCGGATGAGCTGGAACAATCATCTGAGCACCGGCCTGACTGTGTGTGCAAAACACACGGTTGATGAACACCATCCCAGCTATCTGTGGAGACTGTTGCCCAAAGTGAGGTTCGATGGATCGACCCTCCCTTTCGGCACCAACCTCCAGAGTTTGACCACCAACGATCATAGTGTGAAGGCGCCCGGGGGACCTGCAGCGGGAGGTGGTGGAGGAGGAGGTGGAGCATGCCCACTCCCTCCAGCACCATCTCGACCCACGCTCCGTCGGCCGGTGGACGAACGCCCACGAACCGACCGAGTGAGATCTTCGCTACTCCCACCCATAGACCGAGCTCGGTGCGAGGGATTGCGCCGCTGTCCACCTTGCTCCATCCCCACAATCTCTTCCTCTTCCTCTTCTTGCTCCTGCAGATACTCTCTTGTTTCCCTAGCGAGCCTTGCATCACGAGAGCCCCTTCGGTCACGCGACATCTAGAAAAGAAGACACAGACCAATATGAGACACAAGAAATAGCAAGACTACCTCAAAGGATGCGGCAAAGAAGCGACGATACGCAAATGGGTGGAGGAAACAACGCTTTGCATATGGTCGGTACTACCGACCAGACGGGCGGTACCACCAACAACACTGCACAATGCGGTTTCATCCATCCATTCCACAAAATCGCCAACAAACTTGCATAAAAGACATCCTAGAAGCATGTATGCACTAGAGACAACAATCCTACCAAAGGAATCGGCCTAGAACAAGGTACATTTAGAGATCGGGCAAGAACACCCTAGTACCTTGCTACTCGATGAGAAGAGGCCGAAATCCAAGGGAAGGAGAGCTTCCGGCCTTCAAGAACACCACCACGTTGATCTCCTTGCTCCAAAGCACCTTCTCACCAAAGGGATTCGATCTTGAGAGGAGGAGGAGGGAGATCGAGAGGAGGAGGCGCACGGGGACGGCCGCCGAAATGCTCGGGAGTCAAAGCCAGGCTCACGCGGTGAAAAGAAAGAATAGGGAAAGAGGAAAGATTTCACCGTGGCCTTTTATATCCAGGGCAAAAACCCTGGCCGGTACTACCGACTTGAACGGTCGGTACTACCGACAATCGATACTACCGACATATGAAGGACCGAGAACTCTACCAGAAAGCGACCAGAGGGGGGGTGAATGGGAGCCTAAAAATTTCTCTCGAAACTTTGGCCTCTATCCCAAAAATCAACCCCCAAAAGCTTCGACCGAAACGTGATGCCCACGACCCTTGGAAGAGGGTGGATGATCCCTAGGATCACAGCGAGGCACCACCAAACAAGAGCGAGTCAAAATCCAAAAGCTCCGGCTCTAGTTCAACCCCAAAAACCGACTCCCGAACGTAGATGGAAGACTACGTCGGGAAATCTCCAAATACCTATGCTAACAAGTAGCAAAGATAACTTTAATGTTCTGGGAGGAATTCAGAAATAGGCTTGGGGTCACGTTTCAAACAGAGATGCAGTTTGATCTAGGTAGCTTGATTCAAGAAGTTCACGAGCTTGATGATCTATGCTCTCCATTTGAAAAAGAAGAAATTGATGCAATTGTGGTTGAGTTTCCAGCGGATAAAGCACCCGGTCCTGATGGTTTCAATGGCTATTTTGTTAAAAAGGCCTGACATATCATAAGGCAGGACATCTATAGACTATGTTCAGAATTCTATAATCATGAAGCTGATCACAAGAGCATAAACTACTCCTATATTACACTTGTACCCAAGAAGGAAAATCCAGAGTGCATTAATGATTTCCGGCCTATTGCTTTGCTTAATACTTCCTTAAAAATCTTCACTAAGCTATTGGCTAATAGGCTTCAGAGAAAAATGCAGAGAGTTGTTCATGACAATCAATATGGATTTGTCAAAGGAAAATCCATTCAGGACTGTCTTGGTTGGGCCTTCGAATTTCTTCATCAGTGTCACCACTCTAAAAGGGAAATTATAATTCTCAAACTTGATTTTGAGAAAGCTTTTGATGTGGTGGAACACTCAGTAATCATTAGTATGCTTGCCTCAAAAGGTTTCCCAGCCAAATGGATCAATTGGGTCAAGGACATCCTCTCTAGTGCTACATCCTCTGTCCTTCTTAATGGGGTGGCTGGAAAAGACTTCAAATGTAAGAGAGGGGTTAGACAGGGGGACCCTCTCTCCCCCTCCTATTTGCAATTGCTGCTGATTTGCTACAGAGTGTTGTCAATGATGCATATGCCCATGGCAGCCTATCTGCTCCTTTTCCTCAAAGACCTTATATTCCTTTCCCCATCATTCAATATGATGATGATACCATCATTGTGATGAAGGGTTGTGAAAGAGAACTTTCCAATCGACCCGATCTACTCCATGATTTTACTTCTTCAACTGGACTAAAAATAAATTATCAAAAAACTTGTTTAGTGCCCATCAACATTAGTGGAGAGAGGGCCAGTTCTCTAGCAAGTGTGTTTGGCTGTATTGTGGGAAGTTTCCCCTTCACTTATATTGGGCTTCCAATGGGTCTCACAAAGCCTTAGGTCAAGGATTATGCCACCCTAATATGTAGAGTGGAAAGGAGACTCTCTGCCAGTGCTCAGTTTCTCTCCTATGCAGGTAGGCTGCAGTTGGTGAATTCAGTCCTCTCGTCTTTGCCAACATATTATATGTGCTCTCTAAAATTGCCTGTTGCTGTTATTGAGGCAATTGACAAGTACAGAAAAGATTGCCTCTGGAGAGGTAGTGATTTCAGGAGGAAAGGATACAATCTGGTAGCATGGAAGATGGTCATGAAGCCTAAGGACAAAGGAGGGCTTGGAGTGGTTAATTTGCAATTGCAGAATGATGCTTTGCTCTTGAAACAACTAGATAAATTCTATCAAAAAAAGGATGTGCAATGGGTCAATCTAGTTTGGGATAAATATTATCCTAATGGAGTCCCACATTTGAGAAGACAAAATGGTTCTTTCTGGTGGAAGGATATCCTTAGACTGCATCTACAGTACAGGGGGGTGGCTAAGTGCAACCCACATGATGGTGATACAATAAGTTTCTGGGATGATCTTATTCTTGGTACTATTTTCTCAGCTAAGTATCCACGACTCTATTCTTTTGCCAAGCAATCCATCACATCTCTGAAAAATGTAAGGGAAACAGAGAGATTAGTTGATCTATTCAGAATACCCATGACAAGACAAGCACACAATGAATTGTTGCTCTTGACTGATGACATTTTGGAAATACATGAAAATAGTATTGAGGGTAAAGATGAATGGATTTTCATATGGGGAAGTCATGATTATTCTGTTAAGAAATTCTATCAACACCATTTTCATGCTATCAGGCCGCCAGTCATCATCCTCTGGATGTGGAAAGCTAAGTGTGTCCCTCATATCAAGTTCTTTGCCTGGCTGCTCCTAAATGACAGGTTAAATACTAGAAACATGCTCAGGAGAAGAAGAAAATTTCTAGAAAATTATAATTGTCGATTGTGTGCAGACAGTGTTGAAGAAACCTTGGAGCATCTTTTCTTTCATTGTCCTTGTGCTGCAACTCGCTGGTTCAAACTTGGTATTATCTGGGATGATGAAACACCTATCCATCAGAAAATACAGCTTGCTAAAAGTCAATTCCATTTTCCTTTCTTCATGGAAGTGTTCATGATTGCAGCTTGGTGTTTATGGAATGAAAGAAACTCTCTGGTCTTCAATGGAAGGGCTCCTGGTTTGAGCTGTTGGCTGATGTCTTTCAAGAAGGAGATAGAGGCACATATGTTCAAGATAAAGCACATTTTTCATTCCTCTATTCGGCAATGGCTTCCCAGCTTGTAATTTTGTTCCCTTTTTCTTGTTTTCTTTCCTTCTAAAGCTATATCTTGTAACATTAGGCTAACTTCATGTTAGTCCTTGAACCCTTCTAGGTTCTCCCTTTTAAATTAATGTTGCCGGGGGGTTGATACCCCACGGTTTTAGTTCAAAAAAAACTAGAGAGGTTCCTTGGTTAACTCAAGGGCAAACCGAGAAGTCCGAAAATCAAGCCGAAAAGCCGGAAGAGCAAACGCACTAAAAATCAGCACACAGCGAGTTCCCGGACTGTCCGTGGGTACGGTCCCGGACTGTCCGGCCCTACTGCGGACTGTCCGCGACTGGGTGGCGGACTGTCCGCCGGCCAAAAGTGCAAAACTGCACGACTGCTGAAACCTCCCTGAGTGATCCCGGACTGTCCGCGAATCACAACAGCGGACTGTCCGCCGGTCAAATTTCGACACCGTTCACCAAGACACGCAACCACTGAACAGGCTCAGCCCCGATGCACGGACTGTCCACGAGTCATGCCGTGTACTGTCCGCCAATGTCCAGTGAAGGCGATTTTAATCGCCACTTCACCAAATCTCCCCAAGATCGATCCAGATCAAAATCCCTTGATCCCAAAATTGGAGAGGATGATCACGAGGTAGTTGGAAGACTATCCCCAAGAAATCATCTGCTCAAATCAACTCAATCAACGGGAAATCGAAAGGGAAGGTGTATGAACCGAAAAAGCACCACGAAACTTGAATCGACCCGATCTACTTGTTCGTGAGGGTAGAGATGAGTTCCTTCGGTGGAAATGTTCTCCTCACTTCAAAGAACAAGTTGATTCAAGTGGATTCAAAAAAGACGCAGCGAGGAGGGAGATTGAGTGACGAGAAAATCATGGAGAAATGAAGAACGCGAAGAACAAGTTCAAAACGCGAATCATGACCACGAATTGTCAGCCGAAATTCGTCCCCACGAGGAGACAACGGGAATCCGGTCCCGTTTCCGCAAAATCCAAATACACAAAGGTATTGTTCACCGTCTCTACGGATCTCAGTAGCTACAACAGGGAATGGGAAGCAGGAACCCTAGAACAAAAATAGCAATGGTTGAGATAGTTTGGAGGGAGGGGTGGCCTCTCCTTATATAGCCTAATACAGTTATTCCCCTTCTACCCTTACAACTAATGAGCGAGCAGGCTAACCCTAATGGTATTCCTGACCAACTCGAGGTTGATTTTGATCTGACGGCCACGCCCGCACATCAGGTAGCTTCGCCTCGACGCAACCTCACCGGATGCCACCACGTGCCGCCAAGCACCGCTCGTCCTTTTCACGGACCTACCCCCAGTTTTGAGGCCGAAACCGGGAAACCTGGGCCATCCCCCGGTTTTGAGGCCAAAACCGGGAAACCTGTCGTCCGTCGCCTGAGTTTTGTGGCCCAAACTCAGAAACCCGCCAGTGCGCAGGTTTTGAGGCCCAAACCTGGAAACCGTCCTCAGCCCGAGTTTTGTGGCCCAAACTCAGAAACCGGCCGCACCCAGGTTTTGAGGCCCAAACCTGGAAACCGACCCTCGGTGGTTTTTCTGTGGCTCAACCACCAAACCGAGCCATAGAGGGGATGCACCACCCGTGCACCCCGTCCACACGCAAGTCTTCACTTGTCGCTGTCCCAGGCTGTCAGCCACCATGGCCGATCCTCATGCCACCGGTCAGTCAGTCCAAGCATCACGTCTGCCCTTCACTGCTCTGGGTCCATCGGCACAGCACGTCTCTACTTGACCTTCTCCTTGCCCTTGATCACCATATCCAAGCTCGACACCTGCACAACACAAGCCAAAGAACATGCACATCATCCCAGTTGACAATCACTCATCATCTCAAGATCCGGCATACACCCATGTATCCGCAATCTCCCCCTTGATGAGTGCATTGTCAACTACCAACACAAATCATATGAAGGTAGAAGAAGGAAGGAAGAAGTGGTAAGCGAACTCAACCAGTCGACTAAAAGCGAAGCAAAGCTAGGAAAAGTCGAATGGAGTGAGCGAGACAACTTGGTTCCCAAAGACATGGGCAACGACTCGACGCAACCAAGCAAAGCAAAGCTAGCCCTCAAGAAGAGGTAGAACAGGCTCAACACCGCTAGTGAGAAGGTCAGAGCAAGAAAAACAAAGACAAGCTAGTCCCTCCAGAAAGAGGCAGAGGCTCAACACAACTAGCAGAACTGCTCCAAACCAATTGAAACACACAAGCTGAAAATTGCTCCAAACCAATTGAAAAACTGCTTACTCCCCCTACAATAGTGCACACAACAAGAGACATGATTTGTCAAATTTCTCCCCCTTAGTTGAAAATGCACACAACAAGACAAATGCATATGAGTCACCAATGCAGGTTAGCAGCTTCAGGTACATAGTCGATAGAAGGAATAGATGCTCTAAAGAGTGCTGATCCAATGATTCAACAACAAGCATAAATGCTAGCAAAGGCTCAAACTGATCACAAAATACGAAATATGAATATATGAGCAAACTGAGCAGTTTTAGGCCATTCAAAAAAGATTTCACCATCAAAATAGCACTACACATGTATAGACAGGAAGTTACACAAGTGCTAATCATGTATACAAGGTGAACTACCCCTAGCAAAGTTCAATCATCATGTTGTAGAATGAAACATAGACTTGTGCTTTAAAAATTTTATCGGAGTTGCAGCGGTGATTACACAAGTTTGAAATTTCAGCATGTGATTGCGTGAGGTTGAAAACTTGACATTGCCTAACTTTTCAATAGAGCTAAGCCTATGTGTAAGGAAAATGAACCTCGGCCCATTTAAGTTTAGATTTTGGTGTTTGGTGATCAACATAACCAAATTGGACTAATGTGTTTGCGAGTGTTTGTTTTATAGTCCAATAGGGTGCAAACGTGACTTGGACGAAGGCAATATGGTGATCAAATGATCAACACCTGAAGCAAGACCCTACAAGATGTATTGAAGGATTACAAAGATCAAGCAAAGTCCAAGACACAAGAAACAGAGGCCCAGACGCAAATAAAGTTGAGCCACTCAAACCAAGACAAGAGCTGATTGAATTGGAACTGTCTCATGATTTTGGATTTGCTCAAACTGAGATGGCATTAGCATAAAGCTGTAGAGCATTTCATTAGCTTTCCGAAAAGTCCAAGATCATCGAAATTGGAGTTCGGAGCTAAGAGTTATGCCTGCTCAAGCCGAGAGAAGAGCTGATTGAATTGGAACTGTCTCATGATTTTAGAATTGCCCAAACTGACATGGCACTAGCATAAAGTTGTAGAGAATTTCATTAGCTTTCCAAAAAGTCCAAGATCATCAAAATTGGAGTTCGGAGCAAAAAGTTATGCCCAAAATACGAAAGCCTGTCTCACTGAAAAAGGAGCAACGGACGCTCCGATGCAGAGTCCGATGCCAGAGTCCGATGCAGCGTCCGATGCCCTCTAAAATCAGCCCAGAATGAACAGTGTGATGGTAGAGTCCGATGCCAGCGTCCGATGCATTACTATAGCGTCCGATGCCCCCGAAAAACAGGTCTAACGGCTAGTTTTCCAACGACTACTCATCACATGAGCATAGGACGCATCCGATGCCATCACTGTAGCGTCCGATGCTCTACAGAAAGCTGATTTCAGCCTCTCCAACGGCTCTATTTGATTGGAAGGCTATATATACCACCTCTAACCGGCCAAATGAGGTGAGGAGGAGTGAGGAAACATACAAGGGTGTTGCTAGACCATATTAGTGCCTCCATATGCATAGTACTTAGTGATTCACATGGTGATTGGTGTAGGTGCTTTGCGAAGTGCTTAGGCTAGTTAGACCACCGCTCATGCGCTTGCTCTAGGTTTAGGCCTAGTGTTTAGTGAGGTTTGCATACCTCTTGCTACTCGGTGCTTGCGTGCACCATTGTTGTACATCGGAGGGGCTTGTAGTCTTGCGAGACCACACCAACCGCGTTTGTGGTGTGGCCGCCACCGTGTACCGAAGGGAACAAGGTCCGCGGCTGTTCGGCCGGAAGCTTGATAGTGGAGACGGCGGGGAGCATCCGGGAGAGGCTTTTCCACGAGTGGCTTAACCGGAGACCCACTTGCGCGTGGGGAAGGACCGGAGCTATCCACGGAGTTACCCGACTGAGAGCTTGGCCCTTGCGAGGGATTCCTTGCGAGGGGCTCCAACGAGGACTAGGGGAAAGCTTGCGTGCTTCTCGATACCTCGGTAAAAATACCGGAGTCATCGACGGGAGTTTGCATCTCTACCTCACTCTTTAGCTTCCGCATTTACTTTGCTACCTTGTTGTGTGCTTTACCTTTCCTAGCTTAGTTGATAGGTTTGGAACATAGGTTGCAAAACTCTTTTGCGGTAGAGATAGCAACACACCTAGCAAAACCTTAGTTGCACATATAGATGGTTTACATTCTTGCATAGGTTTTGACTAGGTGGTTTTTAGAGGCCTTAGTTAGAGTAAAAGTTTTTAGTTGCCTAATTCACCCCCCCCCCTCTTAGGCGTCACGGTCCTTTCAATTGGTATCAGAGCCGGTTGGCTCATTTTTGGACCCTTGGCTTCACCGCCGTTGAGCCGACGCTATTGAGAGTGGTTGGGATGAATACCTCTAGGCCTCCGCACTTTGATGGCACAAACTTTCCCTACCATAGTGCTAGAATGGCTTGCTACCTAGAAGCAGTTGATCTAGGTGTTTGGAGAGTCACCCGCGACGGGATGAAACCCCTTAAGAATCCCGAGAAGCCTACCGCGGGTGACGAAAAAGAGCTTCATTTTAATGCTAGAGCTAAAAATTGTTTGTTTGAATCTTTTAGCATGGATGTGTTTAACCAAGTTTTTACTTTACAAACATCTCATGAAATTTGGTTAAAGCTACATGAGCTCCATGATGGTACAAGTAATGTTAGAGAGCAAAAACATCACCTAGCTAAATCAAGTTATGATTCTTTTAAAATGAATGAAAATGAGCTTGTTCGTGATATGTATTCTCGTTTGAATCTAATTATCAATGAGCTCAATTCTATAGGAATTACAAAGCTAGGTGATGCGGATATTGTGAGAAAGATCATCTCCGTGCTTCCAAAGAACAAGTATGCAACAATCATCACCATCCTCCACAACATGGAGGACTTGAGCACCATGACCCCGGCCATTGTTATTGGCAAATTGGTGGCATTTGAGATGTCACGTAAGATGGGTCAAGAAGCCGCCGCTTCATCAAGCAAAAGCATTGCTCTCACATGTGATGAGCACAAAAAGATGAAGGGCAAAAAGCAAGTTGAGACAAGCTCAAGCTCCACAAGTGAAGAAGAAGAAGAGGATGATGAAGATGAAGAATCAAGTGATGATGATCAAGCCTCCACCTCATCCGACTCCTTCTTAGATGAAGAAGAAACAATCAAACTTATGAAAGGAGTGAAGAGGATGATCCGCAAGCTCAATGTCAAGGGTGTGCCCATCACAATTGAAGATTGCCTCTTCACTAATCGAAGAAGAGAGCAAAGAAAAAATGGATGCTATAGATGTGGCAAGAAAGGGCACTTTGTGGAGGATTTCCAAAACAAAAGCCCACACCCAAGGACAAGAAAAAGAAGGGATGCAAGGTCAAAGCCCTCACCACCATCAAGACATGGGATGATTCATCAAGTGATGATGAAGCACAACACAAGAGGCACGGCTCCAAGCACTCATCATCAAACTCCTCACGTATGTGCCTTATGGCACGAGGTAACACAAACTCTATCTCTAGTGATAGTGATAGTGATAGTGATAGTGATAGTGATAGTGATAGTGATAGTGATAGTGATAGTGATAGTGATAGTGATAGTGATAGTTGATGAGCTTCCTTCTTATAATGAACTTGTGCAAGATAATCTTAAATATGCTAAAGCTTGTACTAGCCAACAAAAGAAAATTAATGCCTTAAAAGAAAAATTAGATAGTTCTCAACAAGCCTATAATGCTATGCTTGATCAATATGAAACTTTTTCAAACTTAAATGTTGAGCTATCTAATAAAATTGAGAAACTTGAGGCTAGTATAAGCACATATGATAGCACAAGTAATGATGAGCAACTTGCTAAGAAAAATGAAAAACTAAAAGCAAAGTTAGCTAGCACACAAGATGCTTACAAAAGTTTGCTTGCCAAAATGGAAATTATGTGCAAACATTGTGATGAGCTAACTAATAAAGTTTCTAATCTTGAAACCATCGGAGCAAACCCCACCGAGGCACCTAAAATTAGAAACTCTATCTTTGATATGCCTAAAAAGGATGCCTCTACTTCTTGCATTGATTTACTTGATTTAGACTCACCCATGTGCAAACAAGCTTGTGTTGAGAATGTGATTATAGAAACATGTACACAAGAAATTGCGATGGAGAATGAGCTACTAAAGCAAGAAATGGCTCGCCTCACCATAGACTTGACTCAAGCAAAAGGCAAGGCGAAGCAAACCCGAACTCATCAAGATAACACCGTCAAGGGAGTGAAGAAGCTTGATGAGGAGCAAACCGTGGTTTGCTACGTTTGCCACAAGGAAGGACACAAGTCTTATGAGTGCAAGGTGAAGCATGTGGGAGAAAAGAAGAAAGAGAAAAACAAAAAGCAAACAAGCAAGCTCTCCAACACCTACACCAACAAGGTGAACAAGAAGGCCTCCACACCTTACCTTTTGAAGAAGAAGAAGAATGACAAGGTGGTGGCCGTCAAGGTGAACAAGCAAGCCAACAATGGGGCCAAACACATTTGGATGCCTAAGGATATTATTTCAACCATGAAGAGCACCAAAAAGCTTTGGGTCCCGAAAGGGAAGTGAGTTGTCAAGTGGACTACAGGGAATTTGGAGACTTGGCAAAGGTTGGCACTACTACAGAAAGAGTTTGTAGCAACGGCTCCTTTTTTGTAGGGGCGACTCTATTCACAGCCGCCCCTACAGTTGGCGTCATGGGCCCCGCTATGCGAACCGCCCCTACAAATCCAACTATAGGGGCGGTTATTTTTATAAACCGCCCCTACAAATGTGTTCATTTGTAGAGGCGATTCTAATAAGAACCGCCCCTATAGTTGGATTTGTAGGGGCGGCTCTATCAGCAGCCGCCCCTATAATTCCTCACAGTAAAACAGCAACGCCCCCCTTCTTCCTCCTCGGGCTGCTGCTACTGTAACCCGAGGAGGGAAAGGAAGGGGGGCCTTGGGCACCTCCCAAAATTGCTCTTTCAAGGGGGGGAGGTTTTCCTCTCAAATCCTTTGATAAAGAGGTTGTAGAAGGTAAGAAAAAGCTATTCATGGTCTTTTTTAAAAGTTTTAGTGGTTGGTTAGTGTTTAATTAGAGTTTTGTTTTTCTCTCTCTTCCATGGTGCTTAAGCATTTATGAAGAAAATTAGACCAAGATTTTGAGGATGCTATGGTCAATTAGTTAGTACAATATGATTATACCATATTCTAGTGGATCTTCTTTGAGTTTAGTGGATTATTAGTTAGCTTTATGGATGTTTGATCATTTAAATCTAGATCTAGATCTAGAACTAGGGTTTACTTTTTTTTAATTTTAGTTTTTAAAATTCTTGTTTGATGAAATGAGATTAAGTTTGCTTTGAAGGATATATATAGTTGGTAAATATTATTTATTTATAATTATAGAGACTAAAAATTGTTAATTAATTTCATATATTAATTTGTTTATAATTAGTTAGTTATTATGCCTACGTACATTTAATTACTCTTTATTACCTCAATTAGTAGGCTGCTAGTTAAATATTCCTTCAATTAATTATTATGTTGATTTGTGTGTATCAATAATTAGTGTTTTAATACTCTTTCCTTTTATTGATGTCCTAAAAGATGGAGTACAGGAACTCTTGGATGTATGGTTCATTAAGGTGGAAAGAAACTTTCCGTGAGGAAGTGGATAAATTTCTTGAAGTCGCCGAGAAGCATGCAATGACTTTGACACAGAATAAAGATTCAATTATTTGTCCATGTAGCGATTGCAAGAATCATCTCGCATGGAAAGATGTGAGTATTATCAGATCACACTTGATTATGCGAGGATTTGTTAAGGACTATGCAGTGTGGTTTCATCATGGTGAAGAGACTGTTAACGTTGATCCAGATGAAGAAGTTGAAATAGACACTGAAACCTCTATAGAATATCTTAAGCAATATGTAGCACATCTTGATACAGAAATAGATGATAATGACCATGATCTAGGTGGTGACAATACTGTCGGTGGTGATGGTAACGATCAAGGTGGCGGCGACAATGATGACTGTGGAGGACATGACGATGAGGAAGATGGTGATTATTTAGAGGAAATGCTTCGAGCCATTGGTCTAGAGATTTTACTAAAGAGCCCGAAAGGTCTAGAAAATTTAGAAAGAGTTAAAAAAGCATCAAAGGAGACTGTGTATAGTACTGAAAAGGGTTGTCCGAAACACTGGACAAAGGTACGATTTGTGCTTGAGCTACTAATCTTAAAGGCTAAGTATGGTTGGTCAGACTGCAGCTTCAATGATCTATTGCGTCTCTTGTCGTGGTTGCTTCCACAGCCCAACTCAGTTCCCACCAACACATATCAATCAAAAAAGGTTATAAGTCCATTGACAATGGGTGTTGAAAAAAATCCATGCATGCCCCAACCACTGTATCCTTTTCCGCGGTGATACATTCAAGTCACTAGACAAATGTCCTAGGTGTGGAGCCAGTCGGTACAAGAACAACAACCTTTACAACGGGGATGGAGCATCCACAGGGAATAAAAGGAAAAATTGTGGGAAAAAAGTGGTACAAGATTCAGAACTCCCAGAGGACACTCCATTAGGCAACGACGAGAAGCAAAGAAGAATTCCAGCCTTGATAATGTGGTACCTTCCAGTTGTCGACCGCTTGAGGCGTATGCTCCTAAACCCTAACGAAGCTGCACTCATGACATGGTGGGATGTTGAGCGCAAGATGGGTGATGATAAGATTGAACACCCGGCCGATGGTACCCAATGGGAACAATTTGACGCAAAACACATTGAGTTTAGTTCTAACCCAAGAAATGTACGGTTTGGCTTGAGCACCGATGGAATGAATCCCTTCAATGAGAGGACCAGTGAGCACAGCACATGGCCAGTGATCTTGACCATCTACAACATCCCAACTTGGTTGTGTCAGAAGAGAAAGTATCTTCTACTCACTATTCTCATTTCAAGTCCGAAACAACCAGGTATTGATATAGATGTGTTCCTCGAGCCTTTGATGCAAGAAATGGAGAGGCTATCGCGGCATGGGGAACCGATGTATGATGCATTCAGACAGGAGGACTTCATATGTAGAGCCATTATCTTTGTTACTACCAATGATTACCCTGCATTGTTTGCTTTATCTGGACAGATCAAAGGAAAGACAAGATGCTTAGTATGCTTGGATGATACTACATGGGTGTACCTGGACGCATCCAAGAAAACAGTTTACCTAAGATACCGACGCTTCTTAAAGACATCTCACAAATATCGTAGCAAGATGTTCTTTAGATTGTATGACAATGCCCCGGAGACAGACCCCCTTCCAGAGAGACATCCCAACGGGCAACACGTGTTCGCAATGGTGAAAAACATAAATGTCGTCTTTGGGAAGAAGAATGCTGATGGCACAAACAGAGATAGAAGTACACCTCCTGTCCCTGGTGTACCTTTTAAGAAACAGTCAATCTTCTTTAAGTATTTGCCTTATTGGCCGGATTTAGAGGTCCCCCATGCCATTGATGCTATGCACATGCAGAAGAATGTATTTGAGAGTCTCATTTCTACCTTGATGGACACAAGCAAAACAAAGCATGGTCTGAAGTCACGAAAAGACATGGTGCAGCTAAATGTAAAGCCCCAGCTTCATCCTATACCTCAGGGCAATGGAAAATATGTTTTGCCTCCGGCTAGCTTTAACCTCACCCTAGAAGAGAGCACAGCAATGTTCACTTTCCTAAGGATGGTTAAAGTTCCAACTGGGTTTTCAGCGATCGTGAAGAGGCTAGTGTCTATGAAGGACCTGTCAATAACACGCTTCAAGGCTCATGACTGTCATGTGATGCTAACAGTGTTCCTACCTATTGCAATCAGGGCTATACAACCAGAGTTTTTGAAAATGGCCATCACCCGCATGTGTTACTTCTTTTCGAAGATCTCACAGAAGTCGATTGGTAGAAAAGAGCTGCGCGACCTATATAATTTTGTGGTGGAGACCCAAAATCAACTAGAGATGTGTTTACCTCCTGCCTTTTTTGATATCATGCCACATCTCATGATTCATATGGTTCATCAGATACAGGCATTGGGCCCTTGTTACTTGCATGAAATGTGGTCCTATGAGCAGTTCATGTCGGTTCTTAATCGATACGTACATAACCGAGCATATCCAGAGGGCTCCATGATATAGGGTTATAGTACTGAAGAAGTTGTTGAGTGCTGTCAAGAGTACCTAAAAGAACAGAGAGCAATTGGCAAACCTGAATATCATCACAAGGGTAGGCTGGCTGGGAAGGGCACCAAGGGGAGGAAAGTGTTCATTGACAGGGATTTTAATGAAGTGAGTCGGGCGGCTATTGTTACTAGCCGCCCCTACAAATGCCATTTATAGGGGCGGCTTGGGAACCGCCCCTACAAATACCTGATTTGTAGAGACGGTATGGTAGAGGCGGTTGGCCGAGCCGCCTCTACAGAGGCTCACCAGCCACCCCTAAAGAGCTTTACTGTAGTAGTGTGGGTGCATATCATGGGATGCATCACATTGGATCATGTCATTGCCAAGTATGATAGTGGCTACTATGGACCCAAGTTCCCCTACCCATGTGAGGTAACTAGATTTAATTTCTTGCTATTTATTTTTAGCATCTAGTTCCTCTCATTGCCTAGGATTGCATTTGCATGTTTAAATCCTTTGTCATGCATACACTAGGCTTATCATATGGTAGTTTTGCTCGGTATCACTCTCATCCTTGGAGCAAACCTACATGGTTTATATTTTTCTTAGGAGCACGGCACATAGCTTCTCTTACTTGTATTTATCCTATATGTACCAAAGTCCAAATAGTAGATAAACTACCCCGATTACCATCTTCAATTGGTGTCACATTTCTAGTGATGTCAACTTGCAAAATGGTAGTTTGACCTTACAAGTCAATGTGCATGTCTCCCACAAGTATTTCAAACTTGTATGCACACTTTTAGGGGGAGTTTACTCTACAATTTGGAAGCTTTGAGACTAACACTACTATCAAGTTTATCATGTGTGTAATAGTCTAATTGCAAGGAAAATGGAGTCCTCGGAGACAAGCATCATGTGTGGCGATAATCCAATTGGTATCTACATGTGGTATTCCTAACCGATATCATTATGTTGATTTCAATTTGATACTCTTATATGCTTTCTCCATGCATTATATAGATTAAACTCCTTCGTGCATTAATTTGCCGGTTATGCATATGCTTTGCCATACACCATATGTATGCATACACTTAGAGGGAGTTTAGTTTATATAATGTGAGAGTCAAATTTTGTGATCAATTTCACTCCACATAAAAAGGATCACAAAATTTGACCCTCCCTTGTGCCACTGATGTCTTCCTTTTTGGTGTTTGATTCCAAAGGGGGAGAATTTGAAGGACCAAAAGCAAGCCTAACTCAAAATAAATAACCAAAACCAAATTCAATTTTTTTATGGTTATTAATTTGGGAAGTTTCATATTTTGGGGATGGTCCTAGAAAGGGAGGAAGTGGATTATGGAGTTAGGGGGAGACTTAAATCCATAATGCCACAAACGGACTCTATGGCAAGGGCAAGATAAGTTATAAAAGTATTTTCACTTTGGTAACTTTTAATATCATATGATCTTGTCTTTGCATTGCATCCTAGCAAGTAGATTGCATTTTAAATTTATGTATCTATTATTTGCTTGCTTTGGTTGTGTTGTCATCAATCACAAAAAAGGGGGATATTGTAAGGAAAATGGACCTCGGCCCATTTAACTTTAGATTTTGGTGTTTGATGATCAACATAACCAAATTGGACTAATGTGTTTGCGAGTGTTTGTTTTATAGTCCAATAGGGTGCAAACGTGACTTGGACGAAGGCAATATGGTGATCAAATGATCAACACCTCAAGCAAGACCCTACAAGATGTATTGAAGGATTACAAAGATCAAGCAAAGTCCAAGACACAAGAAACAGAGGCCCGGACGCAAATAAAGTTGAGCCGCTCAAACCGAGACAAGAGCTGATTGAATTGGAACTGTCTCATGATTTTGGATTTGCTCAAACTAAGATGGCATTAGCATAAAGCTATAGAGCATTTCATTAGCTTTCCGAAAAGTCCAAGATCATCAAAATCGGAGTTCGGAGCTAAAAGTTATGCCCAAAATACGAAAGCCTGTCTCATTGAAAAAAGGAGCAACGGACGCTCCGATGCAGAGTCCGATGCAGCGTCCGATGCCCTCTAAAATCAGCCCAGAATGAACAGTGTGATGGTAGAGTCCGATGCCAGCTTCCGATGCATTACTGTAGCATCTGATGCCCCCGAAAAACAGGTCTAATGGCTAGTTTTCCAACAACTACTCATCACATGAGCATAGGACGCGTCCGATGCCATCACTGTAGCGTCCGATGCCATCACTGTAGCGTCCGATGCTCTACAGAAAGCTGATTTCAGCCTCTCCAACGGCTCTATTTGATTGAGGGGCTATATATACCACCTCTAACCGGCCAAATGAGGTGAGGAGGAGTGAGGAAACATACCAAGGGTGTTGCTACACCATATTAGTGCCTCCAAATGCATAGTGCTTAGTGATTCACATGGTGATTAGTGTAGGTGCTTTGCGAAGTGCTTAGGCTAGTTAGACCACCGCTCATGCGCTTGCTCTAGGTTTAGGCCTAGTGTTTAGTGAGGTTTGCATACCTCTTGCTACTTGGTGCTTGCGCGCACCATTGTTGTACATTGGAGGGGCTTGTAGTCTTGCGAGACCACACCAACCGCGTTTGTGGTGTGGCCGCCACCGTGTACCGAAGGGAACAAGGCCCGTGGCGGTTCGGCCGGAACCTTGATAGTGGAGACGGCGGGGAGCATCCGGGAGAGGCTTTGCCACGAGTGGCTTAACCGGAGACCGAATTGCGCGTGGGGAAGGACCGGAGCTATCCACGGTACCCGACCGGAAGCTTGGCCCTTGCGAGGGATTCCTTGCGAGGGGCTCCAACGAGGACTAGGGGGAAGCTTGCGTGCTTCTCGATACCTCGGTAAAAATACCGGAGTCGTCGACGGGAGTTTGCATCTTTACCTCACTCTTTAGCTTCCGCATTTACTTTGCTACCTTGTTGTGTGCTTTAACTTTCCTATCTTAGTTGATAGGTTTGGATCATAGGTTGCAAAACTCTTTTGCAGTAGAGATAGCAACACACCTAGCAAAACCTTAGTTTCACATATAGATGGTTTACATTCTTGCATAGGTTTTGATTAGGTGGTTTTTAGAGGCCTTAGTTAGAGTAAAAGTTTTTAGTTGCCTAATTCACCCCCCCTCTTAGGCGTCACGGTCCTTTCACTATGCATAAGCAATCAGAAGCTTGAAGCAACGGTTTCGGTCTTACACTACACGACTTAAGTTTAACTCAAAGTACAATGAGAAAAAGTCTCGATACTGTGATGTGCTGTCAAGTAATCCCATCTCGATCTTTTCAATTCATTTAGACTTGGTTCAAATTTTAATGGAATATGAGCACACCAAGCAAGTGAAGGACTCAGAACTAGAGACATAGCAACCTAGCATATATGTAAAGCACAAGTGACTTCAACACCTTCTACACATGCTAGTTGCCAAACTCAATGGTGAACATGTTTCAAATTTTATGTTGTATTAAGCATATTCACAGTTCTGAAAAGTAGCTCAGCTCACAACATGTATCAGTGATCAAAAATAGCCTAAGCTACATGCATCATCATATATCATTAGAGCATACACTAATCAGAGCATAGATTCATTCTACAGATTATAGACATGAAGCTTGAGAAGATAAAGATGCAAAATGATGAAATGCAAAAGCCAAAACAAGAACAAAAGAAGGAAGTCAGTCTATGACACAATAACCAAAATGTTCCCCCAACTAAAAGGGGAAACACACACCAAGCTCACCTCTCAACCTAGCAAAGGTTGATTGGTCCAAAGGCTTGGTGAAAATATCTGCTAACTGAAGATGAGTATCGACATGGTGAAGGTCGATATCACCCTTCTCATAGTGGTCTCGCAAGAAATGAAAGCGCACATCAATGTGTTTGGTCTTAGAATGCAGCATGGGGTTCTTAGCAACGCTAATCGCACTCGTGCTGTCACAAAGCAATGGAACTCGAGAAAAACTCACACCAAAATCACGCAAAGTGTCCATCATCCACAATAACTGGGAACAACAGCTAGCCACAGCTACATATTCAGCCTCTATGGTAGACTGAGCGACGCTAGACTGCTTGCGAGAAGACCAAGACACTAGAGAAGAACCCAAAAACTGACAAGTCCCAGAAGTGGACTTGCGCTCAAGTCGGCAACCAGCAAAATTAGCATCAGAGTAACTGCAAAGGGAGAGGGTGGAAGAAGCAGAATACCAAATCCTGAACTCAGGTGTGAAACATAAATACCTCATAATGCGCTTGACCGTCTGACGGTGAGAAGTGCGCGGTGACGCCTGAAAGCGTGCGCAAAGACACACCGCAAACTGAATGTCCGGGCGTGTCGCCATCAGGTACAGTAGCGACCCAATCATACTCCGGTACTCCTTCTGGTCCACAGCTTCTCCATCCTTGTCCGCATCTAGGGCCATCGTGGTCGACATGGGTGTTGGAAGAGGCTTGGCCACACCCATATCGAACTTCTTCAATATGTCCTTGGTGTACTTGCCCTGGTGCACGAACGTCCCTTCTCGGGATTGCTTGATTTGCAACCCGAGGAAAAACGTCAACTCGCCCATCATGCTCATCTCAAATTCCCTGCTCATAGTATCTGCAAACTTGGCAACCAAAGCATGAGAAGAACCACCAAAAATGATATCATCCACGTAAATTTGAACCAACAAAGTGTCATTGCCTTGCTTGAGGAGAAAAAGCGTTTTATCCACACATCCTATTTTGAAACCCTTAGCAAGCAAAAAGGTTTTCAACCTATCATACCAGGCTCTAGGGGCTTGTTTCAAACCATACAAAGCTTTGTGTAGTTTAAAAACATGGTTTGGAAACTTGGGATTTTCAAAACCGGGGGGTTGTTTCAAATACACCTCCTGTTCTATGTAGCCGTTTAGGAAGGCACTCTTGACATCCATTTGAAAAAGTTTGAAACCTTTGGATGCAGCAAAACCAAGAGGATCCTAATTGCCTCCAAACGAGCTACAGGAGCAAAAGTCTCTTCATAGTCTATCCCCTCCTTCTGACTATACCCCTGGGCTACAAGTCTGGCCTTGTTTCTCACAACATGGCCATCCTCTCCTTGTTTGTTTTTGAAAACCCATTTTGTCCCAATAGGGTGACACTCAGGAGGAGGAAGAAGAACCCAAACCCGATTTCTCTCAAAATTTTCAAGCTCCTCATGCATGGCATTGACCCAATCCGGATCAGTTAAAGCGTGTCCAACATCTCGGGGTTCAAAATCAGCAACAAATGCAGAATGAGCAAAGTGAGAGATTTGTTGTGACCTAGACCGAGTGACGCATTCGTGGATGTCGTCAATCATCTGTTGAGGAGGGTGTTGGCGCTGAATGTGTCGTGGCGCCTCCCTTGCTGAAGTGACATCCCCCTCAACAGTAGCTGGTGCCTCCTTGGGTCAAGTGGTACAGCCCGAGGTGGTGGATCACACGACCCCCATGTAGTAGAGGAAGAAGGGTCGGGGTCGCGTGCAATCGTGGTCTTAGTCGACCCAATCGGCACAGCAGGTGGAGGAAGTGCTGGATCATCAATCCCTTCAGCACCTTCTTCCTCATCATCAAAAAGAGGTTCGCCAACCTCGTAATCACCTGCACGCTCAAATCTAGAAGAAAGACAATGCATGGTCTCGTCGAAGGTGACATCGGATGTCTCCATGACTCGGTTAGTATCAAGGTTAAGTACACGATATGCACGAGTATGATTACCATAACCCAAAAATACACCGTCAGAAGACCGAGACTCAAACTTGTCTAAATTGCCTTTCTTGAGTATAAAACGATGGCAACCAAAAACTCTAAAACAACTCACTTTGGGTTGCTTCCCATATCGCAACTCATAAGAAGTTTTCTTCAGAAAAGCACGGAGAAAAATGCAATTGGAAATATAGCATGCAGTGTTAATAGCCTCGGCCCAATACCGCCTAGGAGTCCTATGCTCATCGAGCATCGTCCTGGCCATCTCTACAAGGGTCCGATTTTTCCTCTCTACAACACCATTTTGTGGCGGTGTGCAGGGGGAAGAAAACTGATGCTCTAAACCCAAAGAGTTACAAAGCTTCTCAAAATCCGAGTTTTTAAACTCGGAACTGTGACACCCTAGTATCAAGCACTGCATTAGGAACTACATTTAGCTACTAAAATCCATAAGCAATGCATTGCATCATTTCATGTGCATGAAAGTGTTTTTTTGCCTTTGGTTTGTTTATTTGGATTTTGGTTTCTATAAGACTTGGATGTTTAAGTGGATTTATGTTTTGGCAAATAATTTTATAAAATAGAGAATAGTGAGTATAACACTTTTTGTATTGACACCTTGACCTAGTTCAAAGTGGTTTGATAACTAAAAATGTGAGAACAAAATGATTTATAGTTCAAAAAGTGGCTTTACTTATGTGGAGGTTATGAAAATGAGTTTCAGAAAAAGTGTCTTATATGAAAGTTGTAGAGAAAATTATTTTGAGCAACTTTTATTTTTGGGTCAAAGCCTAGTTTTGAGTTTTTGAAACTGTTTTTGAATAGTCAAAGTTTGAAAAAGTTTTGGAAAAAGAAAAAGGGAAAATGTTTTTTCTCCCGGTGCCACCCTTTCGGCCCATCTGGCCTTTCGGCCCGCTCCCGCGCCGCACCCCGCGCACAACGCGCCGGTCAGCCTGACACGGCCGCGTTGTACGCCGGCCGAGCCGCCGCGTGGCCGCTCCTCCCTGCCGCGTATCCGCTCCCGCCTATCACCTCCCGATCTTCAAACGCTCGAGCACGCAAGCAATCTCCCTCGCCCACTCACCCGGCCCTCGGCTGCTGCGCGCCCTCGGCCGCCGCGCACGCTGCTGCCCGCCCGTCGCGTCGCCGTGGCCCCCGCCACGACCGCCGGCCGACCGAGCCACGAACAAAACCCTGCGCGCCGCTCACTCCTCTCCCTCATCCGCCATTTCGCTCGCTCTCGCTCTCTCTCGCTCTCGCCCTCGCACCGCACAAGCCCGAGCCGAGCGCACCACTCGCCACCGTTCGGCACCGAGAGCCCGCACCGCCGTTCCGACCACCTCCGCTCGCCATTGTCCAATCCCTTGTGCACACTACCTCGCCGCCATCTCGGACACCCGGTGCTCGCGCTAGCACCACCTCCTGAGCCTCACCGACGCCAGAACTCGAGGAGCTCCGCCGCGGGTGCCATTGACGCCGCCCGGAGCTCGAAGCCGTTCTTCCTCGACCGAAGCTCCGCCACCTCCCTCCCTTGCCGACAAGCTTCATCAGGCCAAGGCACGGTGAGAACACGCCTCCACGAGGTCTCTACCGCTCCCTAACCCCAACCTCTTCCCGACCGAGCGCCGCCATTGTCCGCCATGGCCGCGCATGTGGTCAAGCTCCACCGGGGCATCCCGAGCCAAACCAACCACCTAGTTCCACTCCCTAGGGTTCGCTTAAGCTCACGCCTCCGTCAATTTCACTGGCGACCGCCGGAAACGGCGTAGCCGAGCACGTCCGCCGCCGCCGTCCGCCATCGCTCGCCGCTGGCGAGCTACGGTCGCGCACTGGCCCAACCGATCGCACCATCCGATCCGCCTCGTCATGGGGAACGCGTCGAGCCTAGCCTCACCGCCGGCGACCTCGCCGTCGGCAAGCAAGCCGCGGTCAAACCCCTTCCCCTGCTCTTCTCTCTCTGACCAATGGGCCCCGTTGACCAGCGGGTCCCATGCGTCAGCCACCCACGGTCCATGGACCGAGTCCACGCAGGCCCAACCGGGAAGTTTAAATGTTTTTCCTTTTTGTTTTATTTCCCAGAAAAGTTTGTTATTTTTGTGTAGCACGTTTTAAAGATCCAAATGAGGTGCTTTTAGTTTTGTTAGCTTGTTCATTAGTAGATCTATCATGGCAAAATATGAAAGTATTTTTGGCGAAAGTTTATATTACTGTTTTTATTTAATTCAGTTTAGGAGCTTTTGTTTAAATAAATGGGTTTATATATTTTCTGGTTGAGTTAATTCTTGGCAAAATTTGTGAAGGTTTATTATCATGTTATATGTCTGTGAAAAATGTTTGAGGCACTGTTTATGTAGAAAAAGTATCTGTTTAGGTTTAAATTCCTTTTTAGCTGTTTTCTTAGAAAAATTGTTAAGATGTTTTATATGTGAAAATAAAATATGGGAAAATTTATGTAGTCTCTGTATGTCCTGTTTAACCTGAGAAAAATGCTAAGCATAGGTTGTTGTATGGAAAAATGTGAAGTTGCTGTACACATGTGCTTTTCTATGTTTTTGTTGGAAAACTCTTGCAGGAAAGAATATAATGTTTCTGTTCATGGAACTTCCTTGATAAATATGAAATGTAGAGTAGAATCTGGAAAAAATAGGAAAATGAAGTTGTCACCCTTTTCCAGTAGGGTTGTAGTTCAAATGGTTTAATCTGGAGAAAATTTGTTTATTTTGTGTAGGGTTATGTGTTTATGCTTTGATAGTAAATTTTCTGCAGTAGGGTGGTTATAAGTAGGTAAAGCTAGGAAAAATATGAAACCTGCTGTTTGACACTTTGTATAAGAAAAGTTAGTTTAAAGTACCTTTTGAGCAGTTTATTTCATCTTTTTGTATCTGCTATTCTGCAATTTATCTCTTGCTGGAATTTGGGCAGTGAAGTCCAGTTAGTGTTAGTTACCTTCTGGAATTTTTGTGGATTTTTCTGATTTCAGAAGAATGCACTTGCAGTTCAAACCTGGATTTCTTTGAATTAATAAATGAGAAATAGTTAAATTAATGGTCTTGTTTTATGTAGTAATTAAGTGTTTTTCCTCAATGTTAAAAGTGGTTCAACAATTTGGTTTTGTTGGTTTGCAAGAAATGTTTGCATTTCATACCACCATATCTCGCACCCTGCATTGTTTATTCATTTGTTATCCACCGCATTGTAATAGGATCGACAGCCCCGGAGCCCGACCAGGAGCCGGAAGCAAACGTCGAGCAGGAGATCCCGGAGCTGCCCCAAGCCGAGGAGGTCGACCCCACAACAGAGACTAACCTGCCTGAGTGCCCCGCTCATGAGGCCTCAGTCTTCTCTCAAGGCAAGCCCCGGAGCATTCTAAGTCTCTTAGTATTTACAATTAAATTACTTGAGTCCTTTTATATTGTGATGCATTAGGTATAGGAGTTGATTGAATCATATTTGATGCATTATCCTCCCTTGATTATTGTTTACACCTGCCTTGTTATCCTGTTACTTATTTATTTATAAGTAGAACTGCTTAGCCTTCTTAAATAAGTAGTAATTAAAGGATGTTCCCTTAATACCCTGATGGGTATTTACCGGATCACGGTTGGCTATATTTGCTATCGTGAAAAAGAACCTGAGTAGTAATGAAATACGGTCAACTGGAAGGCGAGACACAAGTTTGGAAACATGGGGCAGTACGTCCGTTGGATCGTGTAGGTTTGTATCGATGTTGGCCCTCGTTCATTTTTGAACGCGCCCTTTTACTTAGGGATATGTCAGTACCGTAATCATCGACCCCGAAGCCGGTTAGACACAGTTCGGGCCGGTCTCAACCCGTGTCGCACCCTCTAGTATAGAAACACGATCTGCCTCGGAATGGCCATCGTATAGTTCTAATTGGGTGGTTCGTGCTTGAACCGCGACGATTACCACCACGAACAAGCATCGAGCGGTTACCCAATGCATGGACCCGACGGGGAAAGTGTGGGTTGGTATTAAAGGTCTTTCACCAGCTGGTTTGGAATTCGATTCGAGTCGCCGTCTCCCCCGGTTAGTGGGAAACTATGGCGAGCTTCACCACGATACAACTCTATGTGATGTTGAAAGGTTCAACTAAAATGTGGATAAGTCAACTGGATATGGTTATATTATTGCTCGTTAGACTCAAGTGTATGTAATAGTTCAGGTGCAAATCTAGATTAAGAAGTAGGTCTAAAACTGACAGCTCATCAATGTCATTAAATATTCCTTCTCTTCATTTGAGCTTTTCGCAACTAAATGATCCCAGCTCCACCAAAAAGCCTTGCATACCCTTGGTGTCTTTATTTTCAGTTGGACGGGTAAGTCTAGCTGAGTACATTCCCGTACTCAGGGTTTATCCCATTTGTTGCAGATGGCCAAGTGTACTATGGCTATTGTAAGCACTGTCTCTACCCCGTGGAGGGTGATGAGGAGTAGGCCCAGGGCAGGGTCGTCCAGAAGCTTCTCCTTTTCTTTTGCTGGACTAAGACTGTTGGTGGCACATTATCTGAAAAAGGAGGAGTGAGTTGAGTTGAGTTGAGTTGAGTTAAGTTATCAGACAATGTTTTATTTGGACCACGTGTGTGGTGGTCATGTTTCAAAACTTATTTAAGCTTCCGCACTTTAAAAATTCGGTATTGTAATAACTCTTTATTTCCGCACTCTGATGTTTAAATTCGGTTTCGTTTATTTGTGATGTATCCTTACGAATGCAATACTTGAACGATGCGATCATGTATGTTGTACGATGTTTGAAATCCTTCGAGATTTCCGGACTACCGGGGTTATATGGATTCAAGTACGGGTCGATGTCAGATGAATTTGACTAAGACGGTACTTGAGTTCTTATAATCAAGACGGTTCTGCGACAGCTGGTATCGGAGCATGGTTCAAGTTTTTGCATCCAAAAGGAGCTATTTTCAAACTAAAATAGGTATTTCAAAACTATTTTCAAAACTATTTTAATTATTAAGTGTGCTCAGTCTTGTCCTTAAGCCCTACATTAGGATTCAGGTGGCTTAACTGCTAACAGGGTTCAGGGTTTTGCTTCATGCTGGATTTTTATTTGCTGGTCCATTCTCGAGGAAAAAGAGAATACATAGAAGCCAACACTAAACACCATGCACCAATCCAGAAAACATACCCAAAACAATCGATACCCTCGTATATGTTTGCGTGGAGCTCGCACATACTTGGTATAAGAACTCTCACCTAGACCGACGATTGGACGATCATGCTCGTTGGATACACACTTGCCCCACCTCCGCACTTGTGCAGGGGAGTGGCAAAGGTGACCAAGTGTCAAAGGCAGAAACGAAGGTTTAGGAAACAAAGACTGTTATCGTAGCTCTATTCCCCAAAAAATCTCCCTTCTCACACTGTTCACCCCTTGGTATTTATAGGGAATACCAAGGGTCACGGGACTAATTACGAAAGGGTACAACAAAGATTCCCTGCCTCCACGCAGGGAGGAGGGGCAAAGAAGTAAAAACACAGTTACAGCGGAAACCCTAACCGGCCTCCTTCCGATGCGCCGCCACCTGGTTCTGTTTACCTTCGGGAGAGAAGGCCGAAGGTTTGACCTTCAGCCGTGCTCGCCGGTTCTTTAACTTCGCTTGCCTTCGGGCCAACGCACAATCGTCGCTTGCTTGAGCCTCCGCTTCAAACGGGGTGGCTTTGTGAGCCAGCGAGGGTTGCCTGCAGTGCGGCTGTCGACTTAGACCTGCATGGAACGCAACAAGGCGACGAGGGTTGAACCCGCGTCCGAGGGTCAGGGTAACGATCCCGAAGTGGAGAGGGACCTCGCAAGGACATACAGATTTATCGAGGGTTATTCTTTGGACACCAGCTTGAGCGGCGCCTCTGCCGAGGGTCCTTTTCCCCAACAGTAGCCCCTCGTTGTCTTGGATCTAAAAACCGTGTTTAGGCCCAAGCAGCGCCTTTCGATCGGGGACAGTAAATGGGACCCTCGGCAGCGGCGCCCGCGACTGCTTTGGGCTGGGCCGTTGTGGCGTTGTTTGTACTGTTGAAGCCCGTTTCGTTTTTTGCGCCGCATTTTTCGATTGTCGTGCCGATTTTGTCGGGTGTGGAGGCTCGTTTCTCGGCCTTTAAATAGAAAGGGTGGATGAAGAGGTTGGATTGTGCTTCCTTCTGCTATAGCTGTCCTGTTGTTGCGGTTTGTTTGCAGCGAAGGTTAGTTTTGGCTTGTGCGCGAGGGTAGTGGCGGGCATCCGTTGTTTGATAGTGTTGGTAGCTGAAGGGATGGCCAGATTGAAGCAGACTGCTCGGGCTGGTTCTCCCGCCGTCGCGGATGAGGGTATTACCTTTGAGTTTGGTCTTAGCCGGGTTTGCGCCAGTGAGGTTGCATCTTATGTGAGGTGGGGCTGGATTGAGGAAGGCAAGGCGAGGACCAGTGTTGGGGAGACGGTGCCGAGGCCGGACGCGGATGAAGTTGTTGTGTTTGAGGAGTTCCTTTCGGCTGGTCTTCGCTTCCCTGCAGATTCTTTTGTGACTTCGGTCCTGCGAAGGTTTAACTTGCGCTTTCATCAGCTTACACCTTCTTGCTTCACGAAGATGTCAGTTTATGTCTGGGCCTGCAGATCTCAGGGGATTGTCCCTAATGTCGAGGGGTTTGTTCGCACTCATCGCGTTCATATGCAACCTCGCAAGATTACGGACGGCGAGGGTAAAGCCAGTCTTGGTCAGTTCGCAGTGTACACTTTCTGTCATCGCGCTGGCGCGGAGCTGCCGGTGCAGGCGCAGAAGAACAAGTGGAGCAGCGGGTGGCAGGAGTTTTGGTTCTATTACAAGCTCAGTGATAGCTCCGAGCTTTGCGGTGAGCTTCCGATACTTGGAGATGTGAGCGCCGAAGCTAGGATGAGCGTCGAGGCTCACGCTGCTGTTGACTGCCTGAGGGTCGTTGCGCGCTCTCTGTGTGCACGTGATTTAGTGGAGGAGTATTGCTGTGCCAGGATTTGGCCTCTTGGCCGGAGGCGGGCCTGGTTCACGGCGGAGAAAGATCCCAGGTACGAAGGTAGGGGCTTGAAAAGGCCGAATTTGGATCTGGAGAAGGTTTGGGAGAAAACTCTTAAGAAGTTTCCGAGGCGCGAGGATGGGAACGAAGTTATCTATAAGCGGGTTCAGCAGTGGACAGAGGAGCTTGTTGGGAAACTGTCCACATTGGAGGTCAAGGCTATCCACAGCTCTGTTGGTAGCGAAGGTCGAGTGAACAGGATGTTTGATATTCTTGGCATTCGTTATGCTGATTGGCCTGCCCCGTCAAGTGATGATGCACCCAAAAAGAGGAAACGGGTTGCTGTTGATAAAGAGATTGTCTCGCGGCCGAAGAGAGGTCGTGGTCGTGGCCGTGGCGGCGTTGGCGGCCGAACGAAGGTGCTTGCGATGAAGGTCGCTGCTGGTTCTGGTGCTGCCGGAGCTTCTTCCTCCTCGGCCGTAGCGCCAAGCGGCCGAGGCGCCAGTACAGTTGGGGGACGGGTGCCTCGCGTTGGAGGTATCAGTGCTTTAATTCAGATTTCGGGCGACGAGGATGAGTCTGATGATGATGAGGTGGAGGGGGAGAAGAATGAAAAGGGGGAGGAAACGGACGAGAGTTCGTCCGATGAAAGCAGCGAAGCTTCCAGTGATGGACATGGCACTGATGAGGAGGTGTCCATCTATGACACCCGCGGGATAGGAGCAGCCTCGCCAAGTGCTGGTGCGATGATTGCCCAGAGCGCGGACGACATCGCTCAAGACATTGAGCCAGGTAGCCCTCGACGAGGGTCGATTTCCAGCTTTGCGGGCTCGCATCTGTGGGTAGAGGGTGTGGAGTTTGGTGGAGAGCTTGAGTCCGACCGAGTCCGGGGAAAAAGGCCGTACGGCGAGGCAAGTCGGTCAAGCCTCCCAGAGTATGCTAAGAAGCTTGGAATTTCTGATCCGGCGACTGAGCTGTTCACCAGTCCGGACCTTCGGGATTGTCACTTGCAATGTGGCCCGGAGGAAAGGCGTTTTTTGGGCCGAATCTTCGGCCGCATTTGTGTGCCGGAGGCGGAGGTTATACTTGCCGACCAAGCGGTTGGTGACACCTTTGACGACGTTGACGTCAAGTTGGCGGAGCTAATGCTCTTGAACCGCGCAGCGAGGCGGAAGGTTGGCTCCGACATGGAATTTATGAGAAACCATATTACTGAGCTTGAGAAGGAGAATAGCAAACTGGCCCGGAGCCTAGAGAATAAAGAATTTGAACTGAAGAATGCTTCGGAGAAGGCCGCGAAGACTCGAGAGGAGGCAGTTGAACTGGCGAAGCGTAATGCTGATCTGATAGCCGCGGGAAAGGAGAAAGACAGGGCTTTGGCCGAAGCCGAGGGTCGGCTGGGAGATTTGAACAAATCTTGGCGAGCGAGTATGGAGAATGTCAAGCGTAAGCTTGATTGTTGTCTGACCGAGGCTGGAGGCTCTGCCGGAGAGCCGTTGCCTGCAGCTGACGCGGAGGCCTTCGAGGGCTGGCTGGGTAATGAGCTTGATGTATTTAGCTCGTTAGTTGCCAATGCAGCCGATTTTGGTGGCTACGCCGGGGCTTTGGCAATGGCGAGCACGCTTCGTCTGGCGGATTGTGATCATCTTCGCAAGATCAAAAGGCCGAACCATGCCTTCCCGTCGGTCGATGAAGTTCGCCGGATGAAGGTTGATGACGCAGAAGTCCGGAACTGCGCGATGCGTTTGCTCCGCAAGTTTTGGATCTCCGGAGGCGGCCGAGCTCTCGCCTTCAAAGAAGCTGCCGAGGCTACACGTCAGGTTCGCGTCCTTTTAAGATTTTGATTTTGTTGGTTAGTTTTAGAGGGGTTATTATTGATTTTGGCGAGGTTTGTCTTTGTTTTGGTTACAGGCTCAGAAAGATGCGATACCCTCGCCGTCTACGGGAGTTGAAGCAGGAGGTGGCTCCGAAGCTGCCCCTGAGTCAGGTGCTGCGGGAGTTACGCTCGCCGAGATTGAGGCCTTGACTAGTGACATCCCAAGCACTGAAGAGGCCGTCGTGGAAAAGACCGCGATGGAAGAGGGGCCTGCTTCGACCGTCGAGGCTGCCGTGGAAAGATCTGCGGCGGAGGAGCCGCCTGCTGAAGCCTCGACCGTCGCTGTTGGCGAAGGTTCAGAGGCTATCGACACCGGAGCTGCGGGTGGTGCTCATAGGGAAACTGGTCAGGTGTGAACCTCGGGATTGTTGGGGCGAGGGAGCCCTTTTGTAGAAATTGTGGTTGTTTGTAAAGACTTGATGAGGCTGAGACATCTCGTATTTTGTGAAACATGCAGGTTCCTGACGGAACCGTGCTAGACGTATTCGACGTGACTCCGCTGATGTTAAATTACCAAGATGTTTTTATAACTGGTGAATCGTGGGCTCGCGCTAGGTTTAAATATCCTTCGCTTTCCTTTGAACGTTTTTGGTGGTCGAAGGTGCGGAGGTATGATTTTAAAAATAGCAGGTCGAGTCGATTTTGGCGCGTAGCAGACTATACGGACCGTCAAGCCGATCGTTATTTGTTTGGATCTTCTTCGACCTCGCAAGCTGGCGGTGATGATGATATTGACGAGAGCGCAGCTTTAGAATATTTGTTCGGGCAAAGAGAGCTTGATATAGGTTCGGATGGGATGCTTGTGATTCCGAAGGAAGAACCTTCGGAAGTTAGTGAGACAAGGCGTAGATACATGTATAGGGCGAGGGTTTTACCCGGGGACCTACCAATTGTCCCTGCAGCTCCTTTATTGTGGGGACCCCTAGTTCCAGTGGAAGGTGAGTTTGAGGGGGGTACCGAGGGTTTGGATGGTTTGGTACTGATTGAGGATGAGGATGGACCCGTGTAATTTTTGAATTTTTTTGGAGTTCGGTTTTTTGTATGTTGTGTTGTTGTTTTAAAGTATTGAGGCTAAGACATTTGATGTAACCATTTGTGATAATCAGGTTGGAACAATTTGTGGGGCTCGCGTGACCGCTTAGTACACTGATTTGGAAAAAAACCGCGACGCCCCCCACTTTCTTTTAGCGAGGCTCGCGTAATGCTTTTGATAAGCTGGTTTTGAAAAAACAGCGACGCCCCCCACTTTCTTTTAGCGAGGCTCGCGTAATGCTTTCGATAAGCTGGTTTTGAAAAAACAGCGACGCCCCCCACTTTCTTTTAGCGAGGCTCGCGTAATGCTTTCGATAAGCTGGTTTTGAAAAAACAGCGGCGCCCCCCACTTTCTTTTAGCGAGGCTCGCGTAATGCTTTCGATAAGCTGGTTTTGAAAAAACAGCGACGCCCCCCACTTTCTTTTAGCGAGGCTCGCGTAATGCTTTCGATAAGCTGGTTTTGAAAAAACAGTGGCGCCCCCCACTTTCTTTTAGCGAGGCTCGCGTAATGCTTTCGATAAGCTGGTTTTGAAAAAATAGCGGCGCCCCCCACTTTCTTTTAGCGAGGCTCGCGTAATGCTTTCGATAAGCTGGTTTTGAAAAAACAGCGGCGCCCCCCACTTTCCTTTAGCGAGGCTCGCGTAATGCTTTCGATAAGCTGGTTTTGAAAAAACAGCGGCGCCCCCCACTTTCTTTTAGCGAGGCTCGCGTAATGCTTTCGATAAGCTGGTTTTGAAAAAACAGCGGCGCCCCCCACTTTCTTTTAGCGAGGCTCGCGTAATGCTTTCGATAAGCTGGTTTTGAAAAACAGCGACGCCCCCCACTTTCTTTTAGCGAGGCTCGCGCATTGCTCTTCGGTGATAGGCTCCTGTCGTGCTTTGCGGTGTGCTTGAGTTTTTTGGACTTCGCGCCTCCCCCGTTGGGTGGAGGTGAAGTTTGCTTCTTGCGAGCCCCTGGCACGTTTGCGAGGGTGCTTGGTATTTTGTGCTTCGCGCCTCCCCCGTTGGGTGGAGGTGAAGTTTGCTTCTTGCGAGCCCCTGTCGTTTGTGCCAGGGTGCTCGACTTTTTTGCTTCGCGCCTCCCCCGTTGGGTGGAGGTGAAGTTTGCTTCTTGCGAGCCCCTGGCACGTTTGCGAGGGTGCTTCGCGTTTTGTGCTTCGCGCCTCCCCCGTTGGGTGGAGGTGAAGTTTGCTTCTTGCGAGCCCCTGTCGTTTGTGCCAGGGTGCTCGACTTTTTTGCTTCGCGCCTCCCCCGTTGGGTGGAGGTGAAGTTTGCTTCTTGCGAGCCCCTGTCGTTTGTGCCAGGGTGCTCAACTTTTTTGGACTTCACGCCTCCCCTTATCTTAGGTGGAGGTGAAGTTTGCTTCTTGCGAGCCCCTGTCGTTTGTGCCAGGGTGCTCGACTTTTTTTGGACTTCGCGCCTCCCCTTATCTTAGGTGGAGGTGAAGTTTGCTTTTTTGCGAGCCCCTGTCGTTTGTGCCAGGGTGCTCGACTTTTTTGGACTTCGCGCCTCCCCTTATCTTAGGTGGAGGTGAAGTTTGCTTTGAAAAGAAAAAAGATTGTTTTTCGAAGCAATCTTGGTGGGTTTCATCGAATGTAGCGCTCTTGAAAGAGATCCGCTTTTTCGATGTTTGGGAGTAGAGGGTTGGAGATTTTACTTTTTTGGGGGTTCTAGCCTGTATTAATGGTTTGGATACTGCCTCGTTAAAAAACCTTACGCCCCTTCGTAAGGAAAAAGAGTGCAGCTCCTGTCGTTTGGTTACATTCATAGGAATAGAAGGAAACATGAATGCAAAAATAAATTACATCTTGCGAGGGCTCGCTAGGGCTCCGCTATGGGTAGTATTTGCGAAGGTCGTCGATGTTCCAGGTGTGAGGAAAGATGTTTCCCTCGCTATCGGAGAGGTGGAAGGAGCCAGGGCGATTGCTTTCCACAATCAAGTATGGACCTGTCCACTTGGGCTGAAATTTTCCTGCCAAGCTGGCGTTTTGTTTTCTGATGAGGACGAGGTCACCCTTCTGCAGATGTTTGATTCTGATCTTTTTGTCTCTCCATTTTTTGGTTTCTTCTTGGTACTTGCGAAGGTTGTGCACTGCGTTGCATCTTGCTTCTTCGAGTAGGTCTTTATCAAGCGGTTGGGCTTGCTCGTCAGATGCGAGGGTTGTCCTGAGCGACCCATATTTTAGCTCTTCTGGAAGCACCGCTTCTTCGCCGAACAAAAGTTTGAAAGGAGTGAATTTTGTTGCTCTGCACTCTGAGGTGTTGTGAGACCAGGTGACCGAAGGTAGTTCATCGACCCATTTGCCCTTAGGTCTACCCTGCAACTTTTTGGATATAGCTTGGAATATTGTCGCATTGGCTCTTTCAACCAGGCCGTTGGATTACGGGTGCCGGACGGAGGCGAAGCATAACATTGTCCCAATTTGCTCACAGAATTCTTTGAAAACCTCGCTGTCAAATTGAGTGCCATTGTCGACGGTTAGATGCTGAGGAATTCCAAAGCGACAGACTATTTGTTGCCAGAAAAACTTTTTTACTGCGAGGGAAGTGATGGAGGACAGTGGCCTTGTTTCGATCCACTTTGTGAAGTATTCCACAGCTACCACCGCATAGCGAAGGTTCCCTGGAGCTGTCGGTAATGGGCCTACGAGGTCCATCGCCCACCTTTGCAGAGGCCAAGTTGGGCATATGAGGGTTGTGGGTGCCCCTGGAGCGTTTTGGTTTTTTGCCATCAGTTGACAACCTTCGCAATGCTTGACGATGGTTTCCGCATCTCTTAATGCTGTTGGCCAGTAGAAGCCTTGCCGGAACGCTTTGCCGACTAGAGCCCTCGGGCCGTTGTGAGAACCGCAGATGCCCTCGTGGATTAGCCTGAGAATGTCATCGCCTTTGGGCTGAGACACACATTTGTGCCATGGCGAGGTTACCGAGGCTTTGTACAAGGTGTTGTCAACGATCTTGTATCCTCGCACTCTTTGCTTTAGTCTGTTTTCTTCTTCTCTATTGCTTGATTCATGGAGCCCCTTGATGTAGGCCATGATAGGTGCTCTCCAATCCTCGCACTGAATTGCGCTGATCAGCTTGATGCTGATTTCAAAAGCTTCGGAGGCTGAACGAGTGGTAACGTCGTAGAACACATCTGGTGGAAGCTGTAACTGCTGTGCGGCTGCTTTGGCTAAGCAATCTGCCTCGCTGTTTTCAGTCCTTGATATTGCTTTTACAGTTATGCCGAGGAAGAAAGATTCTAACCTTCGGACATGTTGAAAATACTTTTGAAGCTCTGGATCTTTTGCTTTGTAGTTCTTTTCAATGTGCCCCGCAATGACTTGAGAGTCTGTGTTGATAAGTGCCCTTCGGACTGATAACGATCGTAGTCTTGAAAGTGCCAGAATCACAGCTTCGTACTCTGCAGAGTTGTTTGTGCACTTGAAGTCAAGCCTTCTTGCGTATCTCAGCTTCGACCCGGAGGGCGAGATTAGAATGGCCGAGGCACCGGCTCCAGTTGCACCCCAGGCCCCGTCGACGTAAACGATCCAAAACTGGTCATGCTGCAGCTCACCGGGGCGAGGGTCGGGTGTCCATTCTGCTATGAAATCAGCCAGCACTTGTGATTTGACTGCTGTTCTGCCGACGAAGGTCACAGCATAACTGTTAAGCTCGACTGCCCATTTTGCTATTCTTCCAACTGCTTCATTGTTTTTGAAAATGTTCTCGAGAGGGTACGACGAAGGTACATGGATCTCGTGCGCCTAGAAATAGTGCTTGAGCTTTCTTGATGCCATAACGACGGCGTATGCTATTTTCTCAAGCTCTGAATAATTTCTCTTTGGGCCTTTGAGGGTTTCTGAAACATAGTACACTGGGGCTTGTCTGGTCTTGTTGCTTTCGCGGAGCTCCTTGATGAGGACTGCGCTTGCTGCGTGGGGCGAAGCTGCGACGTAGAGTAACAATAGATCTCCCTTGCTTGGGCTGGTTAGAGCGGTCAAGCTGGTCAGATACTTTTTTAGCTCATCGAAGGCCTTTTGTTGCTGGGGACCCCAGTTAAATGGAGCGTTGCTTCTGAGTGTTTCAAAGAAGGGTAACCCTCGCTCTGCGGATCTTGAGATGAATCTGCTAAGTGCTGCTAAACGACCAGTCAGACGCTGAGCTGCTTTCTTGGTCGCCGGAGGTTCCATGTTCATGATGGCATCAATCTTCTCAGGGTTAGCTTCGATTCCTCTTGCTGAAACGATGCAACCTAGCAATTTACCTTCGCTTACCCCGAAAACACATTTTTCTGGGTTTAGTTTCAGTCCGGTGAACCGGAGGTTGCTGAACACCCTCGATAAGTCTGATATGTGGTTTTCTTTTAGTTCACTCTGGACAACTAGGTCGTCGACATAAGCAGAGACAGCGTGTTCATCCTTGAAAACTTCAGAGGTCATGCGAGCGAAGGTTGAGCCTGCATTTTTCAGGCCTTCTGCCATTCTTCGGAAGCAAAAGGTGCCCGAGGGTGTGATAAAACTTGTTTTTTCCTCGTCTTCTTCATGCATCCAAATCTGGTGATAGCCTGAAAAGCAATCGAGGAGGGATAGCATTTGGCAACCTGCCGCTCTGTCGACCAGGGTGCTTATGTTTGGGAGAGGGAAGTCATCCTTCGGACAGGCTTTGTTCAAGCAAGTGAAATCCACGCACATTCACCATTTTTTGTTCTTCTTCTGGACTAGGACCACATTTGAGAGCCAAGTTGGGTATTTGACTGGGCGAATGACGCCTGCGTCCAAAAGCCTTTTTACCTCAGCCTTCGCTGCCTCCTTTCTTTCTTCTGACATCTTGCGAAGCTTTTGTTTGATTGGGCGATAGCCTGTTTTGATGTTCAGGCTATGCTCGATCATTGATCTGTTGACTCCTTTTAGGTCTTCTGCGGACCAAGCGAAGGTGTCGGAATTTTCTCTGAGGAAGGTGACGAGGTTGCCTTCTGATTGAGGGTCTAGATTGGCTGAGATGATCACCTTTCTTTCGGCGTTACCCTCAAAGAGTTGGACTTGTTTGGTTTCCTCCTTTGGTGCTGCCTTCACTCTGTCATTGCAGACTTCACCCTCGTCGCTGATACCGGGGGTTTGAGCTTTTGACAAGTTGTGTACATTGCGTTGCCCCGGGGCTACGTTCCCTTCAGCTGCCCTTGCAATGTCTTGGTCCCCAAATACTGCGACCACACCCTTCGGAGCGGGAAGCTTCATACATAGGTACGCGGGATGGATGACAGCATTGAATGCGTTTGTGACCCCTCGGCCAAAAATGGCATTGTATGGGTAGAACATGTCGACGACATCAAATGTTATGTGCTCAGTCCTGCAGTTGATTTGGTCGCCGAAGGTCACGGGCAGAGAAATTTTTTCCGACGGCTCTCACTTGTTGACCACCGAAGCCGTATAGGGGGTTGTCAGCGGGTTGCAGAAGGTTCCTGTCAAGCTTCATGCTGTCAAAGGTTGAAGCGAACAAGATGTCAGCGGAGCTTCCTGTATCGACCAGTATTTTGGTGACAGTCCACCCAGCGAGGTTGGTTTCGATCACCATAGCATCTGTGTGAGGGTAATCTCTTAGCTTCATGTCACTGGAATCGAAGGTTATGGGGATGTGAGACCAACGACCGAATCTATGTGGTCCTTCGACGGCCACGTGGTGAACTCGTCTGGCATGTTCCTTCCTCTGCCGTTTGTTACCATGGTCCTCATTTGAGCCTCCGGTGATAGCTAGAATCACACCGAAGGTTGAAGTTGGATTGTTGATGGTGGTTTGGCTCGGGTCTTCGGTTTTGACAGGTTGTGGTGCTGGTAACGCGGGGATTGGCGGTGGTGGTGGCAGAGCGTTGGTGGCTTGGTGGGTTGTTGGAATTTGGTTTTGGGGGGTTGTTGGGTATGTGACTGTGTAAGGTGGGTTTTGGCGTTGTGGGATGGTGGTTTGCTGATAAGAGGTTTGGTTGTAGAGTGGGTGATGAGTGTAAATGGGTTGTTGCGAAGGTAGGCCGTAGTTTATGGGGGTATAGTGGTATGGGGGATTTGGTGGGTGGAAACTTGGTTTCCTGGTGTGGTTGATGATTCGGGTGTCTGACGAAGCAGCTTTCCTGGATTCCTGGTATTCTTTTCCCTTGGCGAAACATTCGCATTGCTTTGTTGTGTGTCCCTTTCCCATTCCACAGAAGTGACAATACATTTTGGCGGGATCTCGCTGCTGGTTCCGCTGATTCGGCGGAGGTGGCAAACCCTGCGGGGCTTGGTTGCTCGGAGGTTGAGCGTCCCGTCTTTGATCCTCGTAATTTGTTGCTTTGTTGATTGCACCGACGTTGCTTTGCTCTTGGCGAAGGTTGCTTTCCTTCGGTTGAGGCCTTGTTTGTGGCTTCTGGTGTGACCTCCGAGCATCGGACTTCGCTCGGAAGTCCGTGTCTGCTCTACAGTATCTTTCCATTGTCTCGTGCAATTCTTCGATTGTATTCGCCGGCTTCCGAGCAAATTTCGAAGAGCACGGGCCAGGGCGAAGGCCGCTGACTGCAGCGAGGATGACAGCCTCGTCGGAAATCCCCGGGGTTCTTGCTCTGATTTGAATGAACCTCCGCCAGTAATCTTGAAGTGGCTCGCTCTCTTCTTGTTTGCAGTTAAACAACTCAATGGGGTTTGATGGAGCTGGCGTGATGCCTTTGAAATTTGTGCAAAGCCTGTCTCTGAGGTTGGCCCAGGAATCTACAGTTCCGGGGCGGAGGTTGCCATACCAGGTTTGTGCGATGTCTCGCAGGATAATGACAAAAGACTTTGCCATTGTTGATTCATCTCCGCCTGCCGCGGCAACTGCTGCTTCGTAGCTCATGATGAATTGACGAGGGTCAGAAAGCCCGTCGTAGCGAGGTAGGTTTTGTGGGTTGTAGCATGGTGGCCAGGGTTGGGTTTGGAGCATTTGGGAGAGTGGAGACTTTGGGTCGTAGGGCATTTGGTGTTGTAGAGGCCTTCGTTGGTTGCGAAGGTTTAGCTCTCTCTCATCCGGGTAGAGGTGGCGGAAGTTTGGTGGCCTTATAGGATGTGGTTGCGGGTTTATTGGTGGTGGAGGGGGTGGTGGATGGTGGCGAAGGTTGTCTTGATCCTGCTCATTCCCCTCCTGCAGCGGGGGCATCTCATCATTCCAGCCTTCGGCCTCGGCTTCTGCCGCAGCGAGGGATTCCTCCATTCGGCGAAGCTGCTCTCTGGCTTCATCTGCCCTTTGTCTGATCGAGCGTAATCGGTTATGCCTCTCGAGTTGATCCAGGCGCCTTTTCTTCTCTTGCAGTTCAGCTTCAAGCCTCTCGAGGGCCTCGAGGCCCAACTCCTCCTCCTCTCCTTCCTCTCCCTCTCCTGAAGTGTGAGGGTGTGGCTGCGTCGCCACTCGGGCTTGGGGGCTTAGGACCTGAGGTTCCGGGGTAACATTCTCTGCTCCCGAGGGTTGCACAATTTCCTCAGCGGGGGGAACTACTGCCGTCGTCTCTCTAGCGACGCGCTGGTCCCTCGCCGAAGGTGCTCTCCTATTTCCTGCCATTTCAAACTTCGGTCCCCACGGACGGCGCCAAACTGTTGGATACACACTTGCCCCACCTCCGCACTTGTGCAGGGGAGTGGCGAAGGTGACCAAGTGTCAAAGGCAGAAACGAAGGTTTAGGAAACAAAGACTATTATCGTAGCTCTATTCCCCAAAAAATCTCCCTTCTCACACTGTTCACCCCTTGGTATTTATAGGGAATACCAAGGGTCACGGGACTAATTACGAAAGGGTACAACAAAGATTCCCTGCCTCCACACAGGGAGGAGGGGCAAAGAAGTAAAAACACAGTTACAGCGGAAACCCTAACCGGCCCCCTTCCGATGCGCCGCCACCTGGTTCTGTTTACCTTCGGGAGAGAAGGCCGAAGGTTTGACCTTCGGCCGTGCTCGCCGGTTCTTTAACTTCGCTTGCCTTCGGGCCAACGCACAATCGTCGCTTGCTTGAGCCTCCGCTTCAAACGGGGTGGCTTTGTGAGCAAGCGAGGGTTGCCTGCAGTGCGGCTGTCGACTTAGACCTGCATGGAACGCAACAAGGCGACGAGGGTTGAACCCGCGTCCGAGGGTCAGGGTAACGATCCCGAAGTGGAGAGGGACCTCGCAAGGACATACAGATTTATCGAGGGTTATTCTTTGGACACCAGCTTGAGCGGCGCCTCTGCCGAGGGTCCTTTTCCCCAACACTGGTCCATTCTCGAGGAAAAAGAGAATGCGTCGATCGCGAAAACTTGCATAAAATGATTTTGTAAGATATGAGAGCATGATCGTCCAATCGTCGGTCTAGGTGAGAGTTCTTATACCAAGTATGTGCGAGCTCCACGCAAACATATACGAGGGTATCGATTGTTTTGGGTATGTTTTCTGGATTGGTGCATGGTGTTTAGTGTTGGCTTCTATGTATTTTGTGCGTATGAGCCAATACTCCGTTATTTTACCATTGGGATTTTTGCTTTGGGCTGAAATGAATCTTTTGCAGGTACACTAACTGCGTGATCGAGTAGAATGAGTAGATAACGCATGAGAGATCATTCTTGCCACCGACTAGAACGTTAGGACTTACGAGTCATTATTAGTGAGTGAGAACGTAAGTACGATCATGCATCATGTTTACATTCTTGCATTTACATTACCTCCCCTTAATTAAAGGTTGTCTCTTTTCTATAAAATTTGCCAACTTAATATGTGTCTCACGCGAGTTCGAAACCCTTTGATTTCTACAGATGGCCCGGACTAAGTTGACTGCTCGCAAGGCCACCGGAGGCAGAGGAGTTCCACGTCACCGTTTGGCCACGAAGCTGACCAAGAACACGTTCTTGTCTTACTTCGGACTGCCAACCATCCTTTGGAGGGTTCTGCAGGCAGTGGGTTACGAGGAAGGACAGGAGCCCAGATACTCGTGGCAGAAGGAGATCTATGGGCAGGACTCGTTGATGATGGTGCAGATCAAGGTCAAAGCCTTGCCTGCCAAGCCCCACTGGACAGGATGGACAGAGATCACCAGAGGCAGTTGCGCCAAGGATGGAGCCAACAGGGCAGCTTATTTAGTGCTGAAGGACATCATCGCCCGTTTTCCCGCTGACCTTGCTAGTGCTATGGCAGGAGTGTTCCCTCGTGGATCACTTTTTCCATTGCATTGGAGGCAGACTTTGGAGTCGGTTCTGACAGGAGGTGCGGAGGAGAGGTTTTACTGCGAGACGTCCGCGATGAGCGCCACTGGAGCTTTGATGGGTGTATGTGAGAGTTTAGAGCGCAGCCTGGAGAGCGTGTCCTTTACCCTCACCGCCACCTACCAGAGCAAGAGGAAGCTGCAGGAAGAGTTTGATGCCGAGGTAGCCCGTCTACAGGACAAGATCCATCAGATCACTCTCGAGCGTGACGATGCACGTGCCACCGCAGGTGCAGAGACCACCGCCAGGACCCTCGTTGAGCAGATGTACCTGACGACATCCTTTCAGCGAGACGAGGCCCGCACAGCGCTTGACCAGCTCAGGGAGGGCGCCCATCAACTGATACAGCAGATACATCACCAGTAGGCCTACATCGACCAGCTCCATGAGGTAGTTCACCAGATGCATCACGCCGCACAGGAGGCCGCCGCCCCAGCAGCTGACGAGGCCCCTGTAGATGAGGCTCAGGAGCCCCAGGACGGGGTAGTGCTTGGTCCAGAGCCTTCTTCGGACGACGAGGACCACGCCGACGAGCCGATGATGGACGCTGATGAGGAGGATGCCGCATCCGCCACTGGAGACGCTTGAGCTCTAGCTTCTTAGGAGTCGTTTTCTTTTGTATAGCTTGAGCATGCTCGCTAATGATGTAACCCGAACATATGTTGGTTTTATGTTAAGTGGTATGATGGCATGTATGGCTTTTGAACAAAGTCCAGACTTCGATCTGGCACCTTTTTATGGAAATCCATCGTTTGCATATCTTATTTTCTAGCAATTATTCTGTGATGTTGTATGGAAATGAGTACTTATACTTGGTCGTGTGCTAAATTTTCGAATTATGTACAGCACAGTATTTATTCATGATCAATGTGGCATCACCTAATGATTGCTTATTAATGGGACATGCAGATGCCGGCACACACTCATAGCCAACGCGGACAGGGGTCTGGATAGGAGGAGAACCTGCCATCACCCCCACCGATGACGCCAGAAGCGTTTTTCGGTCAATTTCTGAGTAGTCAGAGGAATATGAAAGAGATGCAAAGGCATATGGTGGCCACCCTCCACAACATCGCTAACAACACTGTGCAGCAGCATCAGCAGCGCCAAGGACCAGAACCCAATCAGTATAGCTCATATCGCCACTTCTTGGACACTCGTCCCTCTGTGTTCAAGGAAGTCACCGAACCGCTTGAAGCAGATGAGTGGCTCAACTCCATCACTCAGAAGTTCCGCCTGCTCCGCTTGACCGAAGAGCTCAAGGCAGAGTATGACGCGCACATGTTGGAAGGACCCGCAGGGTTATGGTGGTCCCAATACCGTGCATCCCTGCCAGCTAATGCACCGGTCACTTGGGATCAGTTCTCTACTGCTATGCGCAACCACTACATCCCCACTGGTTTGATGGAGATGAAGGTCACAGAGTTCATGAGGCTATCCCAGGGAACCAGGTCCATGTCAGAATACCTCCATAGCTTCAACAACCTGTCTCGCTATGCCCCAGATTTTGTCAACACGGAATCCAAGAAGATCGCAAGTTTCAAGCGTGGCATGAGTGCCACCATGCTCTCCAAGATGGGAAACAGTCACCGCACCACTTTCAGTGACTTTCTCAGTGACTGCCTGAACCAAGAGGCCAATGACAGCAGGCTGGTGACTGAGACACGTCGTCGTGCAAACGAAGGAGGTTCGTCTCAGCAGAGGACCCCTTTCGGAGCACGCACCCCGTATCGCCCGCCAGTGGCAGGAGCAAGGTTCCGTCCCCCGCAGAGGAAGATAACTAACAACCGCTCCCGCCCGAGTTTCCAGAAGCCCTACACCGCTCCCATGATGCAGAACAAGGCAAAGACAGGAGGTTCAGGAGGTCCCAAGACCCCGTATGTGATTGGACCGTGCTACAACTGCGGTCAGACCGGACACATGTCACGTCAGTGCCCTCAGCCAAAGAAGCAGTACACCCAGCCTCCACCTCGCATAGGCCATGTGCATTACACCAATGTTGAAGAAGTGCCAGAAGGAGAACCTGTCACCGCTGGTACGTTTCTTGTTAACCAATACCCTGCAGTTGTGTTGTTTGATTCGGGAGCATTGCATTCTTTCATAAGTGAGAATTTTGCTATAAGAAGTAATCTCGGGTTAGTAGAGTTGGATCGGGGATATTAGATAAGTTTAGCAGGAGCTGTTCTATCCGCCCGTAAAATGGCTAAAGGAGTGGAAATGACTTTTGGGGATAAAAAGGCCATAGTGGATCCCATAGTAATCCCTGGTCTAGGGTTGGATGTCATCTTGGGTATGGGTTGGATGAAACTCTGGAAGGTCAATCTTGACATCATAGAGCGAGTAGTTTCCATGGTTAGTCCCCGGAATGGGTCTTCTTTTTGTTTCATGTTACCCCGAAACCCCATGAGACCGGAGTGTTGTTCAATATCACAGCAAAGCAGATAGCTGAGATCCCAGTAGTGTGTGAGTTTCCAGATGTCTTCCCTGATGAGTTGCCAGGACTACCACCGGATAGGGATGTGGAGTTTGCTATAGAGTTGATTCCTGGAACGGCACCTATTTCTCGGAGGCCATATAGAATGCCGACTAATGAGTTAGCAGAGCTTAAAACTCAGTTGCAAGAGCTTTTGGATAAGGGTTTGATACGCCCTAGTTCGTCACCTTGGGGATGTCCCGCCATCTTCGTGAAAAAGAAGGACAAAACTTTAAGGATGTGTGTGGATTATAGACCGTTGAATGCAGTAACTATAAAGAACAAATACCCCTTACCTCGAATTGACGTCTTGTTTGATCAGTTATCAAAGGCAAAAGTGTTCTCCAAGATTGACTTAAGGTCAGGATATCATCAGATCAAGATTAGAAGAGAGGATATACCAAAGACAGCCTTCTCCACCAGATATGGACTCTATGAGTATCTAGTTATGTCTTTTGGACTGACAAATGCGCCGACACATTTCATGTACTTGATGAATTCGGTTTTTATGCCCGAATTGGATAAGTTTGTTGTGGTGTTTATTGATGACATCTTGGTATACTCTGAAAATGAGAAGGATCATGCTGAGCATCTACGAGTCATCTTAGCTCGACTTCGAGAGCACAAGTTGTATGCTAAGTTTAGCAAGTGTGAGTTTTGGTTGAAGAAAGTACCCTTTCTCGGACATGTCCTTTCAGAGGAAGGAATTTTTGTGGATCCCACGAAAGTACAGGAAGTTATGGATTGGCAAGCACCCACTAACGTACATGAGGTACGCAGTTTCCTAGGATTGGCTGGATACTACCGTCGGTTCATTCTGGATTTCTCGAGCATCGCAAAACCTATGACTCGTCTAACTCAGAAAAACAAGAAGTTTGAATGGACTCCAGAGTGTGAGGCAGCATTTCGCACTCTACGAGCCTTGTTGACTTCGGTGCCAGTTTTGGCTCAGCCAGATTTGGAAGAACCTTTTGATGTGTTTTGTGACGTATCCAAGATTGGACTTGGATGTGTGCTTATGCAGAATGGGAGAGTTATAGCATATGCTTCATGCCAATTGCGACCACATGAAGAGAATTACCCGACTCATGATTTGGAATTAGCCGCCGTAGTTCATGCACTCAAGATATGGAGGCATTATCTTATGGGTAACCTATGTCATGTGTATATAGATCACAAAAGTCTGAAGTATATCTTCACCCAGCCAGAGTTGAATATGAGGCAGAGGAGATGGTTAGAGTGGATTAAGGATTATAACCTAGAAGTGCATTACCACCCTGGAAAAGCGAACGTTATAGCAGATGCCTTGAGTCGCAAGACTCATTGCAACTCCTTACAACCATTGTTGGAAGATGGATTCAACCTTATGCACCCCGTTATGCTGAATAATATCACCTTACAGTGCACTCTAGAAAGTGACATCATCAAAGGACAAAAGACCGATGAAGAAATCTGTCAGACTAAGAAGAGGTTGGAAACCAGTAGTTCGTTGAACTTCAGAACAGATGAACAAGGAATTTTATGGTATAATCAAAGGTTGGTTGTTCCTAAGGATATAAAGCTGAAAGAAAGAATTCTGAATGAAGCCCACAATTCAAAGTTGTCTATCCATCCAGGAAGCAGTAAAATGTACCAAGATCTGAGAACAAGGTATTGGTGGTCAAGGATGAAGAAAGAGGTTGCAGCTTATGTCGCAAAGTGCGATACTTGCTGCAGGATAAAGGCTATACACTTGAGACCTTCCGGATTGTTACAACCTTTGTCAATCCCAGAATGGAAATGGGAAGAGATTAGCATGGATTTCATCACAGGTCTTCCAACCACTCAAAAAGGACATGATTCTATCTAGGTTATCGTGGATCGGTTATCCAAAGTAGCCCACTTCATACCAGTCAAGACTACACATCGACCACACCAGTATGCGGATTTGTACATTCAGAACATCTTAAGTTTACATGGAGTTCCAAAAAGGATTATTTCTGATAGAGGACCCCAGTTCATAGCGCGTTTTTGGGAACAGTTGCACAAGGAGCTAGGGACTAAGTTGGTAAGAAGTTCCGCTTATCACCCACAAACCGCAGGACAGACCGAGAGAGTGAATCAAATTTTGGAAGATATCCTCAGAGCTTGTGTTTTATCCTCGGGAGAATCATGGGAGAAGTGGTTACCCCTCGCTGAGTTCTCGTATAAAAATAGCTATCAAGAAAGTATAAAGATGGCACCGTTTGAAGTTTTATATGGACGAAGATGCAGAACCCCGGTAAACTGGGTTGAATCAGGAGATCGAGGATTTTACGGGTCAGATTATGTAAAGGATGCCGAGGAGATCGTGCAAACCGTACAACAACATATCAAGGCGGCACAGTCACGACAGAAAAGCTATGCTGATACACGAAGGAGACCCCTGGAATTCCAAGTGGGAGACTATGTCTACCTTAAGGTCTCACCCATGAGAAAGGTCCAACGTTTTGGAATTAAGAAAAAGTTAGCACCCCGATATGTAGGACCATATCAGATCATAGCCAAAAAAGGAGAAGTAGCCTACGAAGTGCAGTTGCCCCCAGAGATGAGCGCAGTCTTCCCCGTGTTCCATGTATCACAGTTAAAGAAGTGTCTTCGAGTACCTAATCGAGAAGAAGTTCAGATCCTGGATGTCACTATCAGATCAGATCTGGAATACTATGAACAACCTCAGGAAATACTGGATACCAAGACTCGAGAAACTCGCAACCGTGAAGTGAAGACGTACAAGACTCTCTGGAGCAATCACGGACCCAATGATGCCACTTGGGAAACCGAGAAGTACTTGCGCGTAAACTATCCCGATTTTTATAAGGATTGGTACGTAACTCAAATCTCGGGACGAGATTTCTTTAAGAGGGGAAGGGCTGTGACACCCTAGTGTCAAGCACTGCATTAGGAACTACATTTAGCTACTAAAATCCATAAGCAATGCATTGCATCATTTCATGTGCATGAAAGTGCTTTTTGCCTTTGGTTTGTTTATTTGGATTTTGGTTTCTATAAGACTTGGATGTTTAAGTGGATTTATGTTTTGGCAAATAATTTTATAAAATAGAGAATAGTGAGTATAACACTTTTTGTATTGACACCTTGACCTAGTTCAAAGTGGTTTGATAACTAAAAATGTGAGAACAAAATGATTTATACTTCAAAAAGTGGCTTTACTTATGTGGAGGTTGAGAAAATGAGTTTCAGAAAAAGTGTCTTATATGAAAGTTGTAGAGAAAATTATTTTGAGCAACTTTTATTTTTGGGTCAAAGCGTAGTTTTGAGTTTTTGAAACTATTTTTAAATGGTCAAAGCTTGAAAAAGTTTTGGAAAAAGAAAAAGGGGAAATGTTTTTTCTCCCGGCGCCACCCTTTCGGCCCATCTGGCCTTTCGGCCCGCTCCCGCGCCGCACCCCAGGCACGCGCGCGCGCTCGCCGCGCACGACGCGCTGGTCAGCCTGACACGGCCACGTCGTACGCCGGCCGAGCCGCCGCGTGGCCGCTCCTCCCTGCCGCGTATCCGCTCCCGCCTATCACCTCCCGATCTTCTCCCGCTCGAGCACGCAAGCAATCGCCCTCGCCCACTCACCCGGCCCTCGGCTGCTGCGCGCCCTCGGCCGCCGCGCACGCTGCTGCCCGCCCATCGCGTCGCCGTGGCCCCCGCCACGACCGCCGGCCGACCGAGCCACGAACAAAACCCTGCGCGCCGCTCACTCCTCTCCCTCATCCGCCATTTCGCTCGCTCTCTCTCTCTCTCGCTCTCGCCCTCGCACCGCACAAGCCCGAGCCGAGCGCACCGCTCGCCACCGTTCGGCACCGAGAGCCCGCACCGCCGTTCTGAGCACCTCCGCTCGCCATTGTCCAATCCCTTGCGCACACTACCTCGCCGCCATCTCGGACACCCGGTGCTCGCACTAGCACCACCTCCCGAGCCTCACCGACGCCAGAACCTGAGGAGCTCCGCCGCGGGTGCCATTGACGCCGCCCGGAGCTCGAAGCCGTTCTTCCCCGACCGAAGCTCCGCCACCTCCCTCCCTTGCCGACAAGCTTCATTAGGGCAAGGCACGGTGAGAACACGCCTCCGCGAGGTCTCTACCGCTCCCTAACCCCCTCCTCTTCCCGACCGAGCGCCGCCATTGTCCACCATGGCCGCGCATGTGGTCAAGCTCCACCGGGGCATCCCGAGCCAAACCAACCACCTAGTTCCACTCCCTAGGGTTCGCTTAAGCTCACTCCCCCGTCAATTTCATCGGCGACCGCCGGAAACGACGTAGCCGAGCACGTCCGCTACCACCGTCCGCCATCGCTCGCCGCCGGCGAGCTACGATCGCGCACTGGCCCAACCGACCGCACCATCCGATCCGCCTCGTCATGGGGAACGCGTCGAGCCTAGCATCACCGCCGGCGACCTCGTCGTCGGCGAGCAAGCCGCGGTCAAACCCCTTCCCCTGCTCTGCTCTCTCTGACCGATGGGCCCTGTTGACCAGCGGGTCCCATGCGTCAGCCACCCACGGTCCATGGACCGAGTCCACGCAGGCCCAGCCGGGAAGTTTAAATGTTTTTCCTTTTTGTTTTATTTCCCAGAAAAGTTTGTTATTTTTGTGTAGCACGTTTTAAAGATCCAAATGAGGTGCTTTCAGTTTTGTTAGCTTGTTCATGAGTAGATCTATCATGGAAAAATATGAAAGTATTTTTGGTGAAAGTTTATATTACTATTTTTATTTAATCCAGTTTATGAGCTTTTGTTTAAATAAATGGGTTTATATATTATCTGGTTGAGTTAATTCTTGGCAAAATTTGTGAAGGTTTCTTATCATGTTATATGTCTGTGAAAAATGTTTGAGGTACTGTTTATGTAGAAAAAGTATCTGTTTAGGTTTAAATTCCTTTTTAGCTGTTTTCTTAGAAAAATGGTTAAGGTGTTTTATATGTGAAAATAAAATTTGGGAAAATTTATGAAGTCTCTATATATTCTGTTTAAGCTGAGGAAAATGCTAAGCATAGGTTGTTGTACGGAAAAATGTAAAGTTATTGTACACATGTGCTTTTCTGTGTTTTTCTTGGAAAATTCTTGCAGGAAAGAATATAATGTTTCTGTTTATGGAACTTCCTTGATAAATATGAAATATAGAGTAGAATCTGAGAAAATAGGAAAATGAAGTTGTCACCCTTTTCCAGTAGGGTTGTAGTCCAAATGGTTTAATCTGGAGTAAATTTGTTTATTTTGTGTAGGGTTATGTGTTTATGCTTTGACAGTAAATTTTCTGCAGTAGGGTGGTTATAAGTAGGTAAAGCTAGGAAAAATATGAAACCTACTGTTTGACACTTTGTATAAGAAAAGTTAGTTCAAAGTACCTTTTGAGCAGTTTATTTCATCTTTTTGTATCTGCTTTTCTGCAATTTATCTCTCACTGGAATTTGGGCAGTGAAGTCCAGCTAGTGTTAGTTACCTTCTAGAATTTTTGTGGATTTTTCTGAGTTCAGAAGAATGCACTTGCAGTTCAAACCTGGATTTCTTTGAATTAATAAATGAGAAATAGTTAAATTAATGGTCTTGTTTTATGTAGTAATTAAGTGTTTTTTCTCAATGTCAAAAGTGGTTGAACAAGTTGGTTTTGTTGGTTTGCAAGAAATGTTTGCATTTCATACCACCATATCTCGCACCCCGCATTGTTTATTCATTTGTTATCCACCGCATTGCAATAGGATCGACAGCCCCGGAGCCCGACCAGGAGCCGGAAGCAAACGTCGAGCAGGAGATCCCGGAGCTGCCCCAAGCCGAGGAGGTCGACCCCGCACAAGAGACTAACCTGCCTGAGTGCCCCGCTCACGAGGCCAAAGTCTTCTCTCAAGGCAAGCCCCGGAGCATTATAAGTCTTCCAGTATTTACAATTAAATTACTTGAGTCCTTTTATATTGTGATGCATTAGGTATAGGAGTTGATTGAATCCTATTTGATGCATTATCCTCCCTTGATTATTGTTTACACCTGCCTTGTTATCCTATTACTTATAAGTAGAACTGCTTAGCCTGCTTAAATAAGTAGTAATTAAAGGATGTTCCCGTAATACCCTGATGAGTATTTACCGGATCACGGTTGGCTATATTTGCTATCGTGGAAAAGAACCTAAGTAGTAATGAAATACGGTCAACTAGAAGGCAAGGCACAAGTTTAGAAACTTGGGGCAGTTCGTCCGTTGGATCGTGTAGGTTTGTATCGATGTTGGCCCTCGTTCATTTTTGAATGTGCCCTTTTACTTAGGGATATGTTGGTGCCGTAATCATCGACCCCAAAGCCGGTTAGACGCTGTTTGGGCCGGTCTCAACCCGTGTCGCACCCTCTAGTATGGAAACACGATCTGCCTCGGAATGGCCATCGTATAGTTCTAATTGGGTGGTCCGTGCTTGAACCGCGACGATTACCACCACGAACAAGCATCGAGCGGTTACCCAATGCATGGACCCGAAGGGGAAAGTGTGGGTTGGTATTAAAGGTCTTTCACCAGCTGGTTTGGAATTCGATTCGAGTCGCCGTCTCCCCGGTTAGTGGGAAACTATGGCGAGCTTCACCACGATACAACTCCATGTGATGTTGAAAGGTTCAACTAAAATGTGGATAAGTCAACTGGATATGGTTATATTATTGCTCGTTAGACTCAAGTGTATGTAATAGTTCAGGTGCAAATCTAGATTAAGAAGTAGGTCTAAAACTGACAGCTCATCAATGTCTTTAAATATTCCTTCTCTTAGTTTGAGCTTTTCGCAACTAAATGATCCCAGCTCCACCAAAAAGCCTTGCATACCCTTGGTGTCTTTATTTTCAGTTGGACGGGTAAGTCTAGCTGAGTACATTCCCGTACTCAGGGTTTATCCTGTTTGTTGCAGATGGCCAGGTGTACTATGGCTATTGTAAGCATTGTCTCTACCCCGTGGAGGGTGATGAGGAGTAGGCCCAGGGCAGGGTCGTCCAGAAGCTTCTCCTTTTCTTTTGCTGGACTAGGACTGTTGGTGGCACATTATCTGAAAAAGGAGGAGTGAGTTGAGTTGAGTTGAGTTGAGTTAAGTTATCAGACAATGTTTTATTTGGACCACGTGTGTGGTGGTCGTGTTTCAAAACTTATTTAAGCTTTCGCACTTTAAAAATTCGGTATTGTAATAACTCTTTATTTCCGCACTCTGATGTTTAAATTCGGTTTCGTTTATCTGTGATGTATCATTACGAATGCAATACTTGAACGATGCGATCCTGTATGTTGTACGATGTTTGAAATCCTTCGAGATTTCCGGACTACCGGGGTTATATGGATTCAAGTACGGGTCGATGTCAGACGAATTTGACTAAGACGGTACTTGAGTTCTTATAATCAGGATGGTTCCGCGATAGGAACCATTATTGCTACGAATAGCTCTCGTCGAGTTCTTAGGGAACTCGTTCTGAAGTCTCAAAATCAGATTGCGAGAAAAAGCAAAAGTCTTAGTTTTCTCAGCTAAAAAGAAAACCCACGAATATCTCGAAAAATAGTCAACAACAACAAGCACATACCACTTCCCCCCAACCGAGCTCACCTGAGCCGGACCGACAAGGTCCATGTGTAAAAGCTCTCCTGGACGCTTAGTCATAACCTGATTCACCGGATGGTGGGGAGCGGCTACCATTTTCCCATGTCTACAAGAATGGAAAACAAGATCCTTCTCCATGCACAACTTGGGCAATCCTCGGATTAAGCCAAGTGAACTAAGCCTTGCAAGCAAGTCAAGGCTTAGGTGACCTAGTCTCCTATGCCACTTCCAAAGAGCAGAGGAGGAAGGTCCAGCCAAAAGACAACGAGAAATTCCAAATGATTCCGAGAAATTCGCACAAAAGACTTTCCCAAAGGGCGAAATCAAACACACAATATTGCCCTGAGGTTCTAAAATACGACTGAGATTCGGCTTAAAACGAATCTCATAGTCATCATCAAAAAGTTGCGAAACAGAAAGAAGGTTAAAATGCAAGTTAGAAACAAGAGCAACATCACGCAACACAAAGTGCTCATTAACTCGCACCAACCCACGAGACAACACTTTACCTTTGCTATTGTCGCCGAAGGTGACAAACTCCTTTCCGGCAACTGGACTAAGACTGGAGAACCACTTGGCGTTTCCGGTCATATGCCTTGAGCACTCGGAATCCACCAACCAAACATTCTCCAATCGCCTTACCTACATCAATAAAAAGACATAGGGTGAGCATATGGACCAACACTGGGGTGAGTAAAATGGGAAGTATACCAGTGTTGGGTCGGCTGCTCAAAAGAATGGTTAGTAGCAAAACCATTCCTAGCACGCCTACGGGGAAAGCGATCACCGCGTATAGGAAAACGTGGTCCGCTAAGGGAAGAGCGTCCATCGCGATACTCAAAACGTGGTGGGGGTAATGCTCAACTACAAAGCCACCGCCACGGGGTCCAAAACCTACAAAAGCAGGCTCCCGCCGGGCACGTTCTCCTTGCGGCCTAGGACCTTGAGGCATTGGACCTCTAGGCCTAGCAGCTCACCTCTAAACCTTCGACACATGTACATCATGGAAAGGATGGTACATGTCTGAGTTGCTCATCTCCTTTGCACGGCGCTCCTCTCTCTTGCGCCGAAAGCAAAACTCCCTCAAGTGTCCATCTCTCCCACAGTGCTCACAGTGGTACCTCACCGCTCTCATAGGGGGTTGTTGGTACTCACGGTAGTGGGTGTGAATCACTTGGCCCTTTTGTGGCATGAGCTCCTCATGGATAGGTGGCATAGTGTCTAGCTTGTTCATGAGGTGGTTTGGTTTGGGAGCCCATGTTTGTTTCTTAGGTGGAGCTCTTGGAGGTTCCACAAACACTCCATCCTTGGTGTTAGGTTTGAGAGGCTCTTTGGGTGGAATCATGGTAATTTGGGAGTAGTGGTGGAGTTGGGCTTCTCACTCGGCTTAAGACCACTAAACTCTTCAACCTTCCCGAAAGATATAGCACACTCAACACCCTGAGCAAAACCAACACCAGGACCTCCAGCAGCACACTTGAATTGGCCAATCATCATCCCAAGCTGTGGTTCACCACAAGACACCCATGACAAGATGGTCCAAAGGTATGTGTTTTCTTCCTCGGTTTGCATCTTGTCATGCTGCACGTTTGCAATCTCCATCTCCAAACCCTCACACAAAGCACACCTAGATACACAAGTGCTACCCGAGCTGGCCTTCTCAAGAGACACAATCTTGGCATTCTTCTCTGCCAACTCAGATTGCAAGCCTACACAAGACTTGCACGCACCAAGCACTGAGGATCTAGCTCTAAGCTCATCCACCCTCCAACCAAAGCAACATACTTCCCCCTCAAAGTGAGAAGGTCAGTCATGTGCTTGGAGCACATCTCACACTCATCCTCCTCAGACACGACAATGGTGGACTTGACAGACTCAAGCTCTTTCACCGCGTCTGTGACGGAACGGTTCTAATCCCATGGCCCACAGGTCCCTGTCAACCTTTGACAGCCGAACTTATGTTCCACGCGATTAAGACTGTTCGTCACCGGGCTACATTAGCGCCCGATGTCCACAGGATCACTCACCTTTCGGTTACAGCATTTGACATTTTTACAAATAACAGCGGAATAAACAGCGGAAGACTTAAATAACAATAGTTTTACAAACCGAGGTTTCGAATGAGATAAGTAGTGCAATTATTACAGACCATTGTTCGAGTAGTTGAAAATAGACAACGTAGCGGAAGACAATAACATAAAGATACTTGAAACACCCAGCCCGAGGGTGCACATCTACTCTTCGGCCTCATCGGCCTCTTCCTGGACGATGGTCACGCAGCAGGGCGCGAGACACATCGGCGACTCAGACATACCTGCAGCATGGGTAACAAACCCTGAGTACTGGGGTACTCAACAAGACTTACCCGACTAAAGAAAAAGGGAGAAGACTCAGGAATGAGAGGCTTAGGGTAGTCAAGGTAAGGCTTAAGCAAGATCAAGTATTTTGCAGAAAAGCATTTTTGTAAACCTTATTTTATTTTTGACAGATTCAGTATTCCTCAATTCTTCATCATTCATGATTCATTTTACATTTCAAAACATTCCTAGTTGAGAACCACTCTCCGTTGACAGTCAGTGGACCAAGTCTCCATAACCGAGGAGCAACGTTAATCCGGATAAATAATACTCAGCTGAGGATCCCTATCCACACTGCATATGTAGCACCCAAGCTTGCATATGCCAACTCGTCTACCACGATTCCTCCAAGATCGGGCCCGGTCCTACGCCACCCGAGAGTACTTGTACGCCTCCAATCCGGGACTTTAACCAACGAGGGTAATTAGTACTCCCGCCATCTCTCCACTCCCAGTGCGCGGTTGTCGGTCCAATAAAGGATTTCTCGGAGCCAGAGCTTTCCGTAGTATGTGAATAGTTACAAGTCTTGACCAGCAGGCCCCCATACGGATGGTCCCAAATTTTCCAGCCAGAACTACACCTTGGTTATATCTCACCCAAGCGTAATAGTCCTGTCAGTTTTTCAACCTTTCCGCCAGCGACAAGCACCTTGGGACTCTAACCCAAGAGTACAGGTCCTGTCGGTTTTCCGCCAGCGACAAGTACCTCGGGACTCTAACCCAAGAGTACAGGTCCTGTCGGTTCTTCAACCCTGTCCCGGTCGGTGTCAACTGTTGAGTCCCGGACTACAACATGACGGCACCGTACGCGCGGACAACCTCTTCTCGACAATGACCACATGCTAGCTAGGCAAGCAGCCATCGAACGGGAAGTAAAGCCAAATTCCCGTAAAGATTCTTTCAGTGATCACACTTTTGAAATTGGCATTTTTATTGCAAAGTCTAATTCAATGAGCATTGCTAAGCATTTCTCAAATACTTTTGAAAAGCAGGTATCGGGTGTATCAGTGGTCAAGGTGGATAGTGCATCAATTTAGGATAACACACAACTCCTATAAACCTAATGCAATAATTTAACTCAAAAGCATTTAAGGAAATTATTTTATAAATTCAAGGAAAGGGGTTAAATGCACCGGGGCTTGCCTTGGATGGCAAAAAGAGCAGACTCGGGGTAGGTATAGGTGTCGGAGCTCGGGGTCGCCTCGGGAGTTGGTTCGTCAACAGCGGCCTCGACTCTGGTACCTTCTTCGTCAACTATACGGATGCAATGATGAATGCTCATGAGAATGATGATATGGACTTATGATGCAAGACAATTCCACTGAATCTAGATTACTCTTAGACAAGGCATAATCGAAATCTAGGTTGAGCATAAAAGGTAACCATTTCTTTCTTAAGCATTATTGATGTTAGGCCTTATTATAATTATCCTAAGTATTAACCAAACATATCATCACAAACATCATAGACCAAAGGGTAGGGGTCTATGAACATCATTCAATCCAAAGATCACATCATTAAACACTTATTACCAACCCTAAACCATCTTTTCTATTTTCTTAATTTATTTAAAAGGTCATTTTATGAAGTTGCTCCAAAAATTACCAAATTAATCACATAAGTTCATTATGGTGTAGATAGATGGCAAAACAAATCTCATAATTTTTGGAGGTCATTAAGGTGTTCAAATAATTCCAGACATTAATTAACAAAAGGCACTATTTAACAATTAAAGATAAATGCTCAAAAATCAACTTGCTCCAAAAGTCTTCAAAATTTTACCAGAGGTTCAGCATGTTATAACAAGGTCACAAAAATTTATCTCAAGATTTTTGGAGTTATAGATCACTCTCCAAAAATACCAAAACCTTCATTTTTCAATTAAAAGGGGAATTTTACATTTTCAAATTCTTGCAGAAAAGTCAAGTTTCATATTTTTATAAAATACTACACAGTGCAAGGAGCATACCATAATTTTCTCAGCATTTAAGGAACAACAGATTAATTCACACAAAAAAAAGAGAAAACAGAACACTATTCACAACTCTCAGAAAAAGAAAAGAGCACTGTGCTCCTTCTATGAAGGGCTCGGGCGAAACGGGCTCGGGCGAGTCGGAAAGTGAGTGCTCCGTCCGAGGCCTGGCCCGGAGGCTCGGGCGAAGCGGACTCGGGCGAGATGGAAGGCTCGGGCGAGACGGAAGGCTCGGGCGAGACGGAAAAGCAAGCGTCCGTCCGAGACCTAGCTCGACGAAGCGGAGGGTGCACGAGTTCGCTCGAGGCCTGGCTCGAGCGAAGTGGTGAGGGTCTGTCCGCCCGAGGCTCGGGCTCGGGCGAGACGGAAACGCGTGCTCGAGGCTTGGGCTCGGGCGAGACGGAGTGGAAGCAGAGGCCGGAGGCCTCGGGTGCTTACCACGGATCGGAGGCAGGGCTCGAGGGTGTGGCTCGGCACGTGCTCGGGGGTGAGGCTCGAGGAAGGAGGCTCGACACGTGCTCGAGGGGCGGTGGTTCGGTGGAGCTCCTTCGGCGGCGAGCGGCGAGCGGCGCTCCGACGACCCTGCGCAACACACGAGACCGCAAGGGCCTGGTCAGAGTCGCACGGAACCGAGGAACACGACACGGGGTCGGTGAGGGATGATCATGGCCGGAGACGGCGAATTTCACGAACCCGAGCTCGCCGGGTTTCTGCCGGAGATGGGAACGGCGAGCTTACGCCGGGCGATTGAGGGCGGTAGAGATGAAATTGAAGGGTGGGAAAGCTTCACGAGCTCAAGGCGGAGCTTCTGAGCTAGGTGGTGGAGCGGCGGAGGCACTGGACTGGCCTGGCCACGGTGGCGGAGAGGATGAGAAGCTCGGGGCTCCGGCGGGGCTTTTATAGGCGCGGCCTGAGGCCGGTAGAGAGCACGGGGTGGGGTGGATAAGCACGGCAAGCGCGTGCGCTCTCGATTGCGCGCAGGCGGAGGGTCAGGCGTGCAGCCGGGGCTCGGGCGCAAGCAGCGCCGGCAACGACCACGCGGCGGCGGCGAGCAGGAGCAGTAGGGGCCGCGAGATGGAGTCAGCGCTCGCGTGCGGGCGCGGAGGGAACAGGGCGACAGCGGCGGCAGGTTGGTGGCGCGTGGGGAGCAGCCGTATGCGCTGCAGGCGCAGCGCCGGCGCCATGGCCGGCCCCCCCCCCCCTTGGCCCTAGCTGGAAGAAGAACAGTGCTAGGGGATAGGGTTTGACTTTTGCTGGTTTCTGTATTTTGCAGATTTCTCCCAAAGTTTGAACTGTGCGACAAAAACTCAAAATACCAAAGTTGCTCAGAAAAATGAGATCTACAACTTTGCTTTTTGGACCAAGCTCAAATTTTTGAATAATTTTGAACTACAAAAAGAGGGGTAAAATCCAGGGTTTGGAAATCAGGGCTTTGCAAAAGGGAAAAATCAAATCAAATCTGATTTTTGAACTTTGATCAATGCAGCAAACATCAGGGCACTAAATTTGAACAAGAATTAAATAGAACTAGGCACAGAGGTGAAATTACCATTTTGCCCTTATAGAGAGAATTGGGCTTTTAGGGTTTTTGGAAAGGGAATCAAAGCATAGCAATTAGGCAAATCAAATGCATCACAGGAAATGATTAATGCTTAAGATGATGACATGTCAAGTTAATTACATTTAAACACCAGGGGTGTTACAGCCTTCCCCCCTAAAAGAAATCTCGCCCCGAGATTCCACGTCTTAAGAAGGAAAAGGCAAAACCTTACATCTACAGAGATTCGAGAAAGTCGGGATAGTTCTTTGCTAAGAAGTCTTCGGATTCCCAGGTGGCTTCTTCTTCAGAGTGTTGGTTCCACTGGATCTTGTACCATCTTGTGGTGGTTCTTCGGGTAACACGATCCTTGTGATCCAACACGCGAACTGGATACTCAGTGTATGACAGATCTGGTTCTAGCTCAACGCCTTCAACTTCAACCACATGTTCAGGTACTCGGAGACACTTCTTGAGTTGGGAGACATGAAACACATTATGAACTGCTGAAAGATGATCGGGCAAACTTAACTTGTAAGCAACCTTGCCACAACGATCCAGAATCTCAAACGGACCAATGTAACGGGGTGCTAGCTTTCCTTTGACTCCAAAACGAGTGACTCCTTTGGTGGGTGAGACCTTTAGATACACATAATCCCCGATCTCGAACTGCAGAGGTCGACGTCTCTTGTCAGCATAACTTTTCTGTCGAGACTGTGCGATCTTCATGTTCTCTTGTATTTGCTTGACTTTCTCTTCCATATCCTTTACTAGGTCAACTCCAAAGAATTCCCTTTCTCCGGGTTCAGACCAACTGAGAGGTGTACGACAACGGCGGCCGTACAGTGCTTCAAAGGGTGCCATTTTGATGCTCTCTTGGTAACTGTTATTATAAGAGAATTCTGCCAAGGGCAAACACTGATCCCAAGTATCTGCGAAGGTAAGCACACAGGCTCTCAACATATCTTCTAACACTTGGTTGACTCTCTCGGTCTGTCCATCTGTCTGCGGATGATAAGCCGTGCTATACAATAGCTTGGTTCCAAGTGAGGCATGGAACGCTTTCCAGAACTTAGCGACAAACTGAGTACCACGATCTGAGATGATGGTCTTGGGTATGCCATGGAGCTTCACTATGTTGTTTTTGTACAAGGTGGCATAAGTTGGGGCGGTATAACTTGTTTTGACCGGTAGGAAGTGAGCTTGCTTCGTGAGACGGTCCACTATCACCCAAATGGAATCGAATCCCTTTTGAGTCTTGGGTAATCCATTGATAAAATCCATGCTGATATCCTCCCATTTCCAACCAGGTACTGACAAAGGTTGCAGCTCTCCTCCGGGCTTCATATGCACAGCCTTGACTTTCTGACATGTATCGCAACGAGCGACATGTCGAGCGATTTCGATCTTCATCTTTGTCCACCAGAATTTTTGCTTCAAGTCTTGGTACATTTTGTTGCTGCCAGGATGGATGGCAAATCTGGTTGAGTGTGCTTCATCAAGGATTATCTGTCTCAGCTCAGGTACCTTGGGAACTACCAGACGGTTCTTGAACCATACCACTCCTTCATCATCAATCCTGAAACAGTCAGCCTTTCCAACTTGAACCTTTTCGATGATGTGCTTGATTCCGGGGTTATCTTTCTGTGCAGCTATGATCTGTTCTCTGATAGAGGTTTCTACTCTGACATTGCCTAGACTTCCTTGTGGAACCATTTCAATACCCAGCTTCTCTAGTTCATAGCATAGGGAAGATTCATAGGATTTCATAACCAGACAGTTACAGTATGACTTGCGACTGAGTGCATCGGCGACCACATTCGCCTTCCCCGGATGGTAATGCACTTCGATATCATAGTCCTTGATTAACTCAAGCCATCTTCGCTGCCTCATGTTCAGCTCTTCTTGGGTGAAGATATACTTCAGGCTCTTGTGATCTGTGTACACATTGCAGGTACTGCCCAACAGATAATGACGCCATATCTTCAAGGCATGAACCACTGCTGCTAACTCAAGATCATGAGTTGGATAATTTTCCTCATGTCGCTTAAGCTGCCGCGAGGCATAAGCGATCACTCTTCCTTCTTGCATCAAAACGCAACCCAAACCAGTACCAGATGCATCACAGTAGACATCAAAGGGCTTCTCGACGTTTGGCTGAGCTAGCACTGGTGATGTGGTTAACAACTTCTTCAAAGTCTGAAAAGCTTGTTCACAAGCTGGTGACCAAAAGAACTTCACAGAACTCTTCAGCAACTCGGTGATAGGCTTGGCGATTCTGGAGAAATCTGGGATGAATCGACGATAATATCCAGCCATCCCCATAAAACTGCGGACCTTGTGAACGGAGGTAGGTGGCTTCCAATCCAGGATATCTGACACTTTTCCAGGGTCGACTGACACACCTTCAGCGGAAAGGACATGACCAAGAAACTGTATCTGATCTAACCAGAACTCACATTTACTGAACTTAGCATAGAGCTGATGGTCTCTGAGACGGGATAGAACGATACGAAGATGCTTGGCGTGATCTTCAAGGGTTTTTGAGTAGACAAGGATGTCGTCAATGAACACGACCACGAATTTATCAAGCTCTGGCATGAAAACAGAGTTCATGAGGTACATGAAATGAGCAGGGGCATTGGTCAATCCGAAGGACATGACCAAATACTCATGTAGACCGTATCTGGTGGTAAAAGCTGTTTTAGGAATATCTTCAGGACGAATCTTTATTTGGTGGTAGCCGGATCTGAGATCGATCTTGGAGAATACTTTGGCTCCAGCTAACTGGTCAAAGAGAAGATCAATCCGAGGCAAGGGATATTTGTTTTTGATGGTGACCTCATTGAGTGGGCGATAATCAATGCACATTCTGAGAGTCTTGTCTTTCTTCTTTACAAAGATTGCAGGACAGCCCCAAGGAGACGAGCTTGAGCGAATGAAATCCTTGTCCAACAAATCTTGTAATTGGATTTTTAGTTCTGCCAACTCTCTGGGAGGCATTCGATAAGCTCTGCGGGATATAGGAGCAGTCCTGGGCTTTAGCTCTATGGCAAACTCAACGTCACGGTCAGGAGGCAGACCAGGCAAATCCTCAGGAAAAACATCAGGGAATTCACAGACTACAGGGATGTCTCGAATCCCTTGATCATAGGTAGCATTTAGCTGTGTAGTGGCTGGTTTTGAAGGCATAGGAAGTTGGAGAAGGAGTTTGGCGGTACTGTTAGGAATATCCACTCTCACAACTCTATTCAGGATGTCGATCATGGCTTTATACTGACACATCCAATTCATGCCTAGGATGACATCTATCTCCTGATCATGAAGCACTATCATGGTGGTGGGAAATACATGTTCCCCCAACCTTACTGGTATACTGCGAACCACCTCTTTGGTGATTATACGCCCTCCAGGCGACAAAATGCAAAAACTTTCTTTCAACTCCCCAATTGATATGTCATGCTTAGAGACGAAGGTACGACTGATGAAAGAATGCGATGCACCAGAATCAAACAACACAACTGCAGGATGATTGGCAACGGGAAACCTACCGATCATGACGGGCTCCCCTTCTGGAATATCGCTGACAGTGGTGTAGTAGACTTGCCCGTGCTTCTTGGCGAACTTGCCCTTCTGCACTTGCTGCTGTGGAGCACGGTGTTGCTGCTGCTGTGGTCCTCCAGGACCCTTCTGAAAGTTCTGAGCAGGCTTCTTGGGCTTTGGGCACTCGCGAGACCAGTGGCCAAGTTGACCACAGTTGTAGCAGGGATGGTTATAGGCGGTTTGTGGGGTGGTGACACGAACACCTGGGGCGTTCGGCTGAGTGGCACTTTGTTGGTTGGCGTTGTGGGTGGTAGCCGCGGTACGGACAACCACTTGCTGGTGAGGGTAAGGTGGACGGTTGTGGTGGTGACTAGGATGATATATGACCCTCTGGCGCTTGTGATTGCCAGAGTGGCTGCTAGATCCTGCTTTCTTCTTCTTCTTTTCCTCTTGGTACTGACGGTTACTCTCTTCAAAAGCAACTGCCCGGTCAACGGCCTCATGATAAGAACCGGTCAGGTTGTTTGACATGCTTCTGCGGATCTTAGGGTGCAATCCCCTAAGGAAACAGTCTCTCTTCTTCTCATCCGTGTTGACATATTCCGCTGCATACTGACTCAGATGGTTGAACTGACCCACATACTGCATCACTGTGGAGTCCTTCTGCTGCAGAGCTAGGAACTGATCAAGCTTCATCTTCATCAGACCTGATGGGATGTGGTGTGCACGGAAAGCGGTGCGGAACTCTTCCCAGGTCAACTCATGACCTTCAGGCTGGGCAGCCAAGAGGTTGGCATACCAAGCACTTGCTGGGCCACGAAGCTGCTGCGAAGCAAACCGGGGCTTCTGGATTTCAGTGCATCGGATGAGACCAAACTTCTGTTCCATGGTGCGGAGCCAATCGTCAGCTTCGAGGGGTTCATCGGCTCTGGTGAAAACCGGTGGACGAGTTTCGGTGAAATCCACATAGGTGGTCTCTTGGTTGTGACGACCACGGTGAATGTTCTGCTGTCCTTGGTTTTGAGCCATTAGGTTGGCAGCGGCGGCCAAGGCTGCAATGGCCTCTGCTAGGGTAGCTGGTACAGGCGGAGGGTTTGGGAGGCGGTCATCTCCGGAACCTCCGGCTCCAGTGCGGGTGTTCACAGGCATCTGTTAAGAACTTAAGAACTTAACATCCAAAGATTGATTTTGAACGAAACTGACTGATAAGATTCATTGATGCAAGGGTAGATAACTGATACAGAGGTTCGATAGATAACCACAGACTGACAAAGGAAAGGTACAGGACAAGATACAGACTCGACTAGATAGAAGACCAACTAACGCCCCAAACCTAGACTTAAGGCTTTAGGTGAGCAGATGGCACAGACACAACGAGTCTAGTCGTCATCGATGATGATCATGTCTTCATCGTCGTCTTCTTCCTCGATGATGAGTTCAGGCTCTACCTCCTCGTCCTCGTCCTCGTCCTCGTCGTGGACATCTTTGACAGGTTCGTCTTCTTCGTTCTCGCCTGGCTCTGGTTCTACTTCTGGTTCTTCCACGACTCCATCTTCAGGGTCTTCCATAACCGGGGGTACCAAGGGGTGGAGTTGATCATGCAGTTGATGCACTTCCTCATGAAGCATATCATTATACTGCTCAATCTGAGCTGTGTACTGCTGCAGTCCGTGGAGCTCGGCTCTGGTGACGTCCTCGCGGGTCCAAGCATCATTGCGCTGCTCGATAGCGCGAACCACATTCTGGTTAGCTTCCTCAAGAGCGGCTCGTGCCTCGTAGAACTCCAGGCGGGAAAGGTAGAAGTCATGCTCCATGTTCTCTATCTCAGCCTTCAGATTCTTGATTTCCTCCTTCAGGTTCTTGCGGGTGCGGCGGGGAAAACGACGACCATTGGAGGATTCTCCAGTCTCTTCTCCGGTGCGTGGCGCCAGCTGGTGACGCGGCACACCGTTCGGTCCAGTCGACTTGCGGGCGGTCAGCTTGATGCGAGCCATATCTGGACAAGAGGTTATAGATGAGAAAGGCTAGCAAGAAAAGGTATAGGCACACTATCCCAACGAACTCATTTATTTACTTAAGTGAATATGACATGATGCATGAATCGTTCCTACGGAACAAGGCAATGCAATACTTAACATATATAGGGCTTAAAACATGTTGTTCCACTAGCTAGTGTTGCCATAAGAGGGACAAGATGAGAGAAGCAATTTGGACTCAAAATAGTCAAGTTTAAATTTTGTTTGGACTCAAAAGAACTTTTGAAGTTTTCGCAAAAGAAACACTGCAACGTTAAAGTGAGATGCTCCGATACCATTCTGTGACGGAACGGTTCTAATCCCATGGCCCACAGGTCCCTGTCAACCTTTGACAGCCGAACTTATGTTCCACGCGATTAAGACTGTTCGTCACCGGGCTACATTAGCGCCCGATGTCCACAGGATCACTCACCTTTCGGTTACAGCATTTGACATTTTTACAAATAACAGCGGAATAAACAGCGGAAGACTTAAATAACAATAGTTTTACAAACCGAGGTTTCGAATGAGATAAGTAGTGCAATTATTACAGACCATTGTTCGAGTAGTTGAAAATAGACAACGTAGCGGAAGACAATAACATAAAGATACTTGAAACACCCAGCCCGAGGGTGCACATCTACTCTTCGGCCTCATCGGCCTCTTCCTGGACGATGGTCACGCAGCAGGGCGCGAGACACATCGGCGACTCAGACATACCTGCAGCATGGGTAACAAACCCTGAGTACTGGGGTACTCAACAAGACTTACCCGACTAAAGAAAAAGGGAGAAGACTCAGGAATGAGAGGCTTAGGGTAGTCAAGGTAAGGCTTAAGCAAGATCAAGTATTTTGCAGAAAAGCATTTTTGTAAACCTTATTTTATTTTTGACAGATTCAGTATTCCTCAATTCTTCATCATTCATGATTCATTTTACATTTCAAAACATTCCTAGTTGAGAACCACTCTCCGTTGACAGTCAGTGGACCAAGTCTCCATAACCGAGGAGCAACGTTAATCCGGATAAATAATACTCAGCTGAGGATCCCTATCCACACTGCATATGTAGCACCCAAGCTTGCATATGCCAACTCGTCTACCACGATTCCTCCAAGATCGGGCCCGGTCCTACGCCACCCGAGAGTACTTGTACGCCTCCAATCCGGGACTTTAACCAACGAGGGTAATTAGTACTCCCGCCATCTCTCCACTCCCAGTGCGCGGTTGTCGGTCCAATAAAGGATTTCTCGGAGCCAGAGCTTTCCGTAGTATGTGAATAGTTACAAGTCTTGACCAGCAGGCCCCCATACGGATGGTCCCAAATTTTCCAGCCAGAACTACACCTTGGTTATATCTCACCCAAGCGTAATAGTCCTGTCAGTTTTTCAACCTTTCCGCCAGCGACAAGCACCTTGGGACTCTAACCCAAGAGTACAGGTCCTGTCGGTTTTCCGCCAGCGACAAGTACCTCGGGACTCTAACCCAAGAGTACAGGTCCTGTCGGTTCTTCAACCCTGTCCCGGTCGGTGTCAACTGTTGAGTCCCGGACTACAACATGACGGCACCGTACGCGCGGACAACCTCTTCTCGACAATGACCACATGCTAGCTAGGCAAGCAGCCATCGAACGGGAAGTAAAGCCAAATTCCCGTAAAGATTCTTTCAGTGATCACACTTTTGAAATTGGCATTTTTATTGCAAAGTCTAATTCAATGAGCATTGCTAAGCATTTCTCAAATACTTTTGAAAAGCAGGTATCGGGTGTATCAGTGGTCAAGGTGGATAGTGCATCAATTTAGGATAACACACAACTCCTATAAACCTAATGCAATAATTTAACTCAAAAGCATTTAAGGAAATTATTTTATAAATTCAAGGAAAGGGGTTAAATGCACCGGGGCTTGCCTTGGATGGCAAAAAGAGCAGACTCGGGGTAGGTATAGGTGTCGGAGCTCGGGGTCGCCTCGGGAGTTGGTTCGTCAACAGCGGCCTCGACTCTGGTACCTTCTTCGTCAACTATACGGATGCAATGATGAATGCTCATGAGAATGATGATATGGACTTATGATGCAAGACAATTCCACTGAATCTAGATTACTCTTAGACAAGGCATAATCGAAATCTAGGTTGAGCATAAAAGGTAACCATTTCTTTCTTAAGCATTATTGATGTTAGGCCTTATTATAATTATCCTAAGTATTAACCAAACATATCATCACAAACATCATAGACCAAAGGGTAGGGGTCTATGAACATCATTCAATCCAAAGATCACATCATTAAACACTTATTACCAACCCTAAACCATCTTTTCTATTTTCTTAATTTATTTAAAAGGTCATTTTATGAAGTTGCTCCAAAAATTACCAAATTAATCACATAAGTTCATTATGGTGTAGATAGATGGCAAAACAAATCTCATAATTTTTGGAGGTCATTAAGGTGTTCAAATAATTCCAGACATTAATTAACAAAAGGCACTATTTAACAATTAAAGATAAATGCTCAAAAATCAACTTGCTCCAAAAGTCTTCAAAATTTTACCAGAGGTTCAGCATGTTATAACAAGGTCACAAAAATTTATCTCAAGATTTTTGGAGTTATAGATCACTCTCCAAAAATACCAAAACCTTCATTTTTCAATTAAAAGGGGAATTTTACATTTTCAAATTCTTGCAGAAAAGTCAAGTTTCATATTTTTATAAAATACTACACAGTGCAAGGAGCATACCATAATTTTCTCAGCATTTAAGGAACAACAGATTAATTCACACAAAAAAAAAGAGAAAACAGAACACTATTCACAACTCTCAGAAAAAGAAAAGAGCACTGTGCTCCTTCTATGAAGGGCTCGGGCGAAACGGGCTCGGGCGAGTCGGAAAGTGAGTGCTCCGTCCGAGGCCTGGCCCGGAGGCTCGGGCGAAGCGGACTCGGGCGAGATGGAAGGCTCGGGCGAGACGGAAAAGCAAGCGTCCGTCCGAGACCTAGCTCGACGAAGCGGAGGGTGCACGAGTTCGCTCGAGGCCTGGCTCGAGCGAAGTGGTGAGGGTCTGTCCGCCCGAGGCTCGGGCTCGGGCGAGACGGAAACGCGTGCTCGAGGCTTGGGCTCGGGCGAGACGGAGTGGAAGCAGAGGCCGGAGGCCTCGGGTGCTTACCACGGATCGGAGGCAGGGCTCGAGGGTGTGGCTCGGCACGTGCTCGGGGGTGAGGCTCGAGGAAGGAGGCTCGACACGTGCTCGAGGGGCGGTGGTTCGGTGGAGCTCCTTCGGCGGCGAGCGGCGAGCGGCGCTCCGACGACCCTGCGCAACACACGAGACCGCAAGGGCCTGGTCAGAGTCGCACGGAACCGAGGAACACGACACGGGGTCGGTGAGGGATGATCATGGCCGGAGACGGCGAATTTCACGAACCCGAGCTCGCCGGGTTTCTGCCGGAGATGGGAACGGCGAGCTTACGCCGGGCGATTGAGGGCGGTAGAGATGAAATTGAAGGGTGGGAAAGCTTCACGAGCTCAAGGCGGAGCTTCTGAGCTAGGTGGTGGAGCGGCGGAGGCACTGGACTGGCCTGGCCACGGTGGCGGAGAGGATGAGAAGCTCGGGGCTCCGGCGGGGCTTTTATAGGCGCGGCCTGAGGCCGGTAGAGAGCACGGGGTGGGGTGGATAAGCACGGCAAGCGCGTGCGCTCTCGATTGCGCGCAGGCGGAGGGTCAGGCGTGCAGCCGGGGCTCGGGCGCAAGCAGCGCCGGCAACGACCACGCGGCGGCGGCGAGCAGGAGCAGTAGGGGCCGCGAGATGGAGTCAGCGCTCGCGTGCGGGCGCGGAGGGAACAGGGCGACAGCGGCGGCAGGTTGGTGGCGCGTGGGGAGCAGCCGTATGCGCTGCAGGCGCAGCGCCGGCGCCATGGCCGGCCCCCCCCCTTGGCCCTAGCTGGAAGAAGAACAGTGCTAGGGGATAGGGTTTGACTTTTGCTGGTTTCTGTATTTTGCAGATTTCTCCCAAAGTTTGAACTGTGCGACAAAAACTCAAAATACCAAAGTTGCTCAGAAAAATGAGATCTACAACTTTGCTTTTTGGACCAAGCTCAAATTTTTGAATAATTTTGAACTACAAAAAGAGGGGTAAAATCCAGGGTTTGGAAATCAGGGCTTTGCAAAAGGGAAAAATCAAATCAAATCTGATTTTTGAACTTTGATCAATGCAGCAAACATCAGGGCACTAAATTTGAACAAGAATTAAATAGAACTAGGCACAGAGGTGAAATTACCATTTTGCCCTTATAGAGAGAATTGGGCTTTTAGGGTTTTTGGAAAGGGAATCAAAGCATAGCAATTAGGCAAATCAAATGCATCACAGGAAATGATTAATGCTTAAGATGATGACATGTCAAGTTAATTACATTTAAACACCAGGGGTGTTACAGCGTCCTCCCACTTTCTCCTAAACTCCTTTCTCTCTCTAGCGGCAAGCCTAAGCAGTTTATCTTGACTAAGGAGAGCAGCAGTAAGCTTGTCAACATCAGCAGAGAGTTCGTTAGGAGTTTGAGATACCTGAGAGTTGTCATCGTCGTTCCGAGGAATCTCCTCCAGCTCGTCGTTGACCTCATCGTTGAGGGCCATGGTGCAGAAGCCCTCGTTGTCGGCGAAGAAACAGAGATCGTTCAGCTTGTCCTCAATCTTCTTCTTCTTCTCGGACTCGTCATTGCTTGATGCGGTGGAGTCGTCGACGTCGTTGAGCGTGGCGAAGAAAGCACGCTGCTCGGCCTGTTCCTTCTCCAAGTACTTCTCCTTGATGTACTCCTTGTTGAAGCCGCCCCTCCACTTGTGCTTGGCAGGGACGTACTTCTCCTTGCGCTTGACGGAGTCGTAATTGTGGTCGTGATCCGCCTTGCCGAAGACTTGCTTGTTCTTCTTCGGGCAATTGGCGATGAAGTGGTCCGAGCCTCCACACTCATAGCAGCCACCACGTCCTCCTCCGCGGCGACGGTTCATGCGGTTGTTGTGGAACCGCGAGAACCGATTGGCAAGCAGGGCCAACTCGTCATCCGCCATGAACTCCAGCTGCTCCTCTGTGACAGAAAGAAGAGATGACAAAGCAAAGCCTCCAGAGGTGTTAGTAGAAGAGCCAGAAACCAAAGCCATCGATGGGCCAGAAGGATTTTCATAAGAAGCTCTCGCCATGGATTCAATCTCACTGGACTTGAGCTTACTAAAGAGCTCGTCGCACGTGAGGGTCTCATAGTTAGGCGATTCGATGATCGCCTGAACCATAGAGTCCCACACCGACCGATCGAGAGTGTGTAAAATCTTGAGAGCCCTCTCATGATCGTCGAAAGGCAACAACTCCTGGTTAGCCCTCATCCCGTTGACAATCACCTGAAAGCGAGCGAATAAACTTTCTATGCTCTCGCTAGGCATGTGTCGAAAGTTCTCATACTCCCGCTTGTGCGACTCGTAGAGACGGGATTTGACTTGAGTGGTTCCCTCATGGAAGCGCATGAGGGTCGCCCAAATCTCCTGAGCCGTCGGGAGGTGAGAAACGCGATCAAACTTAGACATGCTCAAACATGAGAAAAGAGCATTACGGGCTCGGCTATTGGCATCGTGCTCGTCGATCTGCAACTGAGTCACACGAGCAGCCGACCACGAAATCAGCCTTGTTGCAAATCTCCCAGACAGAAGCACCCATACTCTGGAGATAGGCCGACATGCGTATCTTCCAATACGCATAGTTTGTCCCATCGAAAAACGGCGGTTTGCCCACGCCGCGATCCATGTCGCCTTCTGTGAATCTGGAACCGGCTAAGGTGGAAGATCCTTAACCCGCTCTGATACCAATTGAAGGATCGAGAACTCTACCAGAAAGCGACCAGAGGGGGGTGAATGGGAGCCTAAAAATTTCTCTCGAAACTTTGGCCTCTATCCCAAAAATCAACCCCCAAAAGCTTCGACCGAAACATGATGCCTATGACCCTTGGAAGAGGGTGGATGATCCCTAGGATCACAGCGAGGCACCACCAAACAAGAGCGAGTCAAAATCCAAAAGCTCCGGCTCTAGTTCAACACCAAAAACCGACTCCCGAACGTAGATGGAAGACTACGTCGGGAAATCTCCAAATACCTATGCTAACAAGTAGCAAAGATACCTAGAGAGGTTCCTTGGTTAACTCAAGGGCAAAACGAGAAGTCCGAAAATCAAGCCGAAAAGTTGGAAGAGCAAACGCACTAAAAATCAGCACACAGCGAGTTCCCGGACTGTCCGCGGGTACGGTCCCGGACTGTCCGTGACTGGGTGGCGGACTGTCCACCGGCCAAAAGTGCAAAACTGCACGACTGCTGAAACCTCCCTGAGTGATCCCGGACTGTCCGCGAATCACAATGGGGGACTGTCCGCCAGTCAAATTTCGACACTGTTCACCAAGACATGCAACCACTGAACAGGCTCAGCCCCGATGCGCGGACTGTCCGCGAGTCATGCCGCAGACTGTCCGCCAACGTCCAGTGAAGGCGATTTTAATTGCCACTTCACCAAATCTCCCCAAGATCAATCCAAGTCAAAATCCCTTGATCCCAAAATTGGAGAGGATGATCATGAGGTAGTTGGAAGACTATCCCCAAGAAATCATCCGCTCAAATCAACTCAATCAACGGGAAATCGAAAGGGAAGGCGTATGAACCGAAAAAGCGCCACAAAACTTGAATCGACCCGATCTACTTGTTCGTGAGGGTAGAGATGAATTCCTTCGGTGGAAATGTTCTTCTCACTTCAAAGAACAAGTTGATTCAAGTGGATTCAAAAAAGACGCAGCAAGGAGGGAGATCGAGTGACGGGAAAATCGTGGAGAAACGAAGAACGCGAAGAACAAGTTCAAAACGCGAATCAAGACCACGAATTGTGAGCCGAAATTCATCCCCACGAGGAGACAACGGGAATTCGGTCCCGTTTCCGCAAAATCCAAATACACAGAGGTATTGTTCACCGTCTCTGCGGATCTCAGTAGCTATAGCAGGGAATAGGAAGCAGGAAACCCTAGAATGAAAATAGCAATGGCTGAGATAGTCTGGAGGGAGGGGTGGCCTCTCCTTATATAGCCTAATACAGTTATTCCCCTTCTACCCTTACAACTAATGAGCTAGCAGGGCAACCCTAAGGGTACTCCTGACCAACTCGAGGTTGATGTTGATCCGACGGTTGTTGGTAGTTCTTAGCTTCACTAAAGATAGAGCTAGGCAACTATCCCCGGTAACGGCCCAGAAATGCTTGTTAACACTAGCCAACGTCGTTACTAGGAGCAGACTATGGAATCTATTCCAGGCAACGGTGTCAGAAGTGCTTGAAGCAAGTCCGGTCACTATACCTAAAGGAGTGAAGCTAAAGCAGCTATCTACTAATGCCAAGCGGGGTTGTCAATCCCGACACTAGTAGGAGCTAGCTAGAGAGATTGCAATCTACCAAGAGGAGATTCTGCAAGCGCGCAGAACTATCGTAGTAGCACTTCACCTGGGAGTACCAGGTGTCGATTTATTTGATCCCAAGGGAAGGCTAGGGTGGTGTATGAGTCGAGTAAAGGAGGGGATGAGAGTCGAAGAAAAGAGAAAAGGGAAAAGGATAGAAGGGGAAAGAGAGGATGGAAGGCTAGAAAGAATGTATGGGTGGATAGGTAAGGATGATATGGATGGCTAAGGTAAGGTGGATGGATAGGTAGATAAGGGGTAACTAAAGGATAACTAACTAATTACAAACAACTAACTACTAACTACTCCTAGATAACCATAGAGCAAGATAACTACGAAGCAAGATAGTTACGAAGCAAGGCAGGCAAAAGTCAATAAAGCAACTAAGTTGAGTAAAGTTTTATTCCTATCTTGTCAAGAATCGAGGCGTACTAGCCTTTACCACTTACTTAGGTTGAACGCTAGCACAACGAGCCTTACTGTTAAACTGGGCCAACTACGTGGTGGAATTCAAGGCGCACAGGGCTGTCACCACCTGCTTGCTACCACAGCTATCCGAGGGTCCAGCCGTATCTGAAGGTAAGTCTATAACTAAGCACCACGCTTAACTATATTCTAACTATCTCTATCCTAGCTTTGAATAGAGACACCCTTGCGGACGTCAGAGCAAAAACTTGACTTAATAAGGTAAACACTAAACTAACTAAGCAACCTATTGGCAAAGATCAATCACTAAGCACACTAGAGATTAACTACTATGGCTAAGTGAATTGAACTGTAGGATAGCTAGGTCACACTCAAGGTACTTGATAAAGTAATACTAAAAGTAATACTAAAAGTAATACTGAAAGTAATGCTTAAAGTAATACTGAGATAAAGATAAATGTACCTGAGATACAAGAGAGCAAACCAGACCAGAGACGCCGGGAAATCAACCGACCTCCGATGCCAGTCGCTCGCACCCGCTTCTCTCTTAGCAAGCTCTACGCTCCTTTTACCAAGAACTTAGGCTGAGCTGTGCTAAACTAAGAGCCGCGCTGTAGCGAGGGCACTAGAGCTATACTCTCTCTACTAGCTAACCTACTTGCCTAAGCTCTATGAGCTTCTAACCTAACTCTCACTTGCTTCTCTTGCTTGTGTGTTGCTTGGTGTGGTCTATGAATGAAGTGATGCCTCAGGGGGGTATTTATAGTCTTGAGGAGTGAGGGGGGTACTTATAGGGGGCAGCCAGCCGACCTAGGGCTAACCCTAGTGGCGGGCGCCAGCCCTAGGTGGCGGCCGCCACCCCTATCACCATTGGATGCACCGCCTCTGCTTCAACGGCATCCAGGAGCTCCAGAGAGGCGGTGGTTAGGTCAGTTGCATGTCTGAGTAACCGCCATCCTGCCTTGATCCACGCCATTCCATCCTAAGTCGTCCGATGCCACTGACCTAGTGACCAAGGGCCAAGATTTGGCCTTGGGATGGTCACACAGATCAGTGATGTGGCAAGGGGGAGAGTTGGGCCTCTCCAAGTGGCGGGCGCCACTTTTGGGTGGCGGGCGCCAACTCTGGCTGGCGGGCGCCACCCCACTCGGGCCCAAATGGGTCCTGGTGAGTGGGCTTGTCTCCTGGTGGGTCCATTCTTCAAATTTGGTCCAAATTCCTGCATTCAAATAAAATTCTATGGACATGTGGAATTTGGTTAGTTTAAAACCTAATTGACTACATTTCATGCCTTTTTGGTGAACTTTAGGGTAAAGTGTTGATGGTAAAATAGGTGTTTAAGGACCATCAACAACGGTCACGCCCGCACATCAGGTAGCTTCGCCTCGACGCGACCTCACCGGATGCCGCCACGTGCCGTCAAGCGTCGCTCGTCCTTTTCACGGACCTCCCCCCGGTTTTGAAGCCGAAACCGGGAAACCTGGGCCATCCCCGGTTTTGAGGCTGAAACCGGAAAACCTGTCGTCCATCGCCTGAGTTTGGTGGCCCAAACTCAGAAACCCACCAGTGCCCAGGTTTTGAGGCCCAAACCTGGAAACCGTCCTCGGCCCGAGTTTTGTGGCCCAAACTCAGAAACCGGCCGCACCTAGTGTAACACCCCGGTGTTAAGCAATCCCTAAATGCATAATTTGGCATGGCATAAGCATAGCATCTCATCATTTCATGTGCATATGTTTGTTGAATGCTTAAGTCCTTGTTGGTCTCTAGGGTAACCTTGTTATGCTTTCTGTTTCTGACCAAGTGCCTTATAACAAAGTTGTAGATCTTGATGAAGGGAACAACTTTGCTTTAAAGCACTTTCTCAGAAAAAGCTTTTGAGTTAGGATTTCTTGCATTAGAAAAATGGTTTAGCACTAAATTTCTTGTTTTAAGCAGAATTTGGACTTGAGCCTTAAAGATGATTTGTTCCTTGCAAAATTCTAAGCAACTTTGTTGTTGGGACCTTTTCCTAGTTCGGTTTAGTTTAGGAGTTATAGAGCATCAAAGTTTGAAACAAAACCTCATTAGTTTAATCTTGACCGTGGACCCCACCGGTCAGTCCCTCTCTTCTTCCCCGCGCGCACGCCGCTCCCTCCGCGCCGACCGAAACCGCCCGCCGCCGCGAGACCCGCCTCGCCGGCCGGCCAAACCACCGTCATCACCGCCCGTGGTTTGCGCCCGAACTCGCCACGTCGCCCGGGAGCTCGGCGCATGCTCGCCGCGTGGAGCGCGACGCCTGACGCCGCCGCGTCCGGTCGGGAGCTCCCCCGATGGGAACTGGCCAGGTGCAATGCACCTAGCACTTCGTTCCGTTTGCCTTCGCTCCGCCTGTGCTCGCAACCAGCAGAGCCTCCCATTGCTCAGTCTCTCCTTTGCTCCACTCCACTCCATCTTCATCAGAGCAGAGCTCCGCCGCCGCCCGCCGAACCTCGGCGAGCGATTACTCGCTCCACCGCTCACCGCCGTCCAATTCCTCTCGCCAGTCTCTCCGTCTTGGTCTCCTTTTTCTCCGGTAAGGGTTGGTTTCCCCTCTCTTCCTCTCTAGCTGTCGGAACAGCGGACGCCATCCGCAAGCTCCCGCCATGGCCGCCACCGTGACCTTCACGTGGACCGGTCATCTCCGGCCATGCTACCCTGAGCTGAGCCATGTTCTAGTCTTCCCTACCGTCGTAGTAGCTTAGAGTCAGATGGAGACCTCTCTCGTGTCCTGAGTTCGCCGGACCGCGGGCCAGTCGCGCTGTGTCCGCCATGGACCGCCGCCGTGCATCGCGCCGGACAATGCCGGGGATGCCGAAGCCCGAGAGTTGCTCCAATAGGTCGCTTAGGTCTTGCTTAGGCTAGTGTTAACCTCGCCGAGTCGCAAGCCGCCGGGAAGAGTTCTGCCGCCGAGTCGCAGAGCCGCCGCTCCGCCATGGCCGCCGTCGAGCTTGCTCCGGTATCCCTCTGTCTCAGCGAGTCGGTTAGTTGTGTTCGCCTCGCAAACCCGCACCCAGTGATGGTCTCAGTGTCGCCGGAAGCCTCGCCGCCGGTGAGCTAGGGCCGGTCAACGACCACGGCGCAAAACTCCGCCGTTGACCGCCGAGCCTGGCCTCGCGCGGTAACGTGCCGAGCTTGGCCTCGGAAGCTTGGTCACCCTGACCAGCGGGCCCCGACTGGCAGTAAGGAAGAGAGAAAGGGAAGAGCTTGAGTGCCGTAGGCCTCGGTAAGTCGGATGCGCCGAGCCTTCGCCTCGAGCCTCGACCGGGTCGGTTGTGTAAGCCTCGGTCGAGTCGAGCCAAGTCAAGTGCTCGGTTGAGTCAGTTAGTCTCGGTTGAGTCAGTTAGTCTCGGTTGGGTCAGTAGCCTCGGCCGAATAGGTTCAGCCTCGGGCGAATCGGTAAAATGTGTCTGAGCCTCGGGCCTCAGCCGAATCGCGCCGAATGTGCCGAAGCCTTCGCCTCGAAGCCTCGGACGAGTCGCGCCGGATGTGCCGAAGCCATGTCCTGTGCCTCGGCCGAAGTCCGTGCGTTAGGATTGAGTTCTCTTTTAAAAATGTGTTTTGCAGAATTCATGTAAAGGCTTCAAAAATTCCTACAAGGCTCATTTTAAGTCCAAATCTGGTGAAACAAATTTTGTTAGGTCAAGCATGTTTAGATCTATCAGTGAAAACTGTTGAATGCATTCTTGGTGATATTTTTATGTGTAGATTTATTTAAGTTAGAAAAGTGCTGATAACTTGGAAAATGCATAACTAATTATGTGTAATTCAGAAAAATATGATTCTAGTTTTGTTAGGTTTGTATGGATGTGTAGTTTCAGAGAAAAACATAATATGAGGTTGTTCTGTGATTTATGTTAGCAGTAACTTTTAAAATGGTTAAATGTTGTTTTCTTGTTAATTTAGTAGTAATTAAAATATGGGGAATATGAACCTGAGAATTTACGCACACTATTCTTATGCTAAGAAGTTCAGTAGAAAAATAAGAGATCTGTCGTTTGACACTTTTTGCTAGGGTGTGTAGCTCAAAGCACCTTTCCAGGATAAAATTTGTCTTTTTCATAGAGGATGAAGTTTAAGTCCAAACGAGATGAAATTTGGACCAGAGACTAGATTACATATTGTTAACTTCCAGTAATTTCTGTAGATTTTTCTGAAGCTATCTCAGATAGGTTGCTGTTATAGGCTAGTTTAATTAGATTTATCTCAGCAAGTAGTTAGAGGGTAATAAACTCATCAAGTATACTTTGATGTGGTGACAACAGAGCTTAACAAGTTGAATATCAGTAGATGACATGTACTTATCTCCTGAAATGCCTTGTTCCATGTTGCATCACCGTGCATCCCATGTGCATTCATGTTATTCATTCATGTACCGCATCATGCAGGGTCGGTAGTGGAAGCCCAAGAGACACCGGAGGAGCAGCGTCAGGAGGAGACACCCGAGGAGAGGATCCCGGAAGGAGACGCTGAGGACCTGCCGGAGTGCCGTGATCACCGCCCCGCCGACTTCGAGCGAGGCAAGCCCCGGAGCATTCTAACTCCTACGGTTTGCAAATGTTTTTCAAATTAACCTGATAATGGATGTTGCATTAGGTTATAGGAATTGATTGCTACCGTTGATGCATTATTACTTATCCTTGTCCACCTGCAATTATTACCTTGTTATCCCTGATAAGTCTAGGCTCGTTTATGCTTAGCCTGCTTAGACCGGTAAAAGTCGGGTGATTTCCTGTCTCCCGCATATAGGTGGATACTGATCATGTTTAGCCTTGTGCTATCGTGGAATATAACCATGTGATAATTAAATTGAGACCGGGCGGGATGTAGGAGCAGCAGGACATGGGTTCTGTGTGCTAGTAGTCTCCCGTCTGTGTCGAGTAGGACCCGACGAAGGCACACCTCAGTCATTTTGAACGCGTCAATCACTTAACGGAGCAGGTGCGGGTACCTCCCGTGAAGCCGAGTAAGGTGTTTCGAGCCGGTGACGGAGACGTTGACGCCTAACACCCAGGGCCTTATATGTACCGTGGGCAACTATTCTGATCGACCTGGCATGGTCCGAGGGCAGGCAGGGCCTGATCGACCTGGCATGACCGTGGGCAGTTAATAGCTGAGCGACCTGGCATTGAGATAACCCTCGGTGTAGAAGGGTCCATGGCCGTCCCGCGACTTGGGTTCTCGAACCTCCTGAGTGGTCGCCAACGGCCGCCTGGCAGGGTGTGTCGGGCGAGTGTGCGACATTTTTGTCCCCAGCTGGTAGGAATCGATTATAATCGCCATCGCTCCTGGTTAGTGAGTAACTTGACTGAGCATGTGTTACCGTAGTAATATATGGAATTAATGATGGTTATGGTTGATGAATCTGAAAGGCTATTGATGAAATAGTCACTCTTGCTTGAATAAGTAGTCAAGTGTTTGCTCTAGATCAGGTGCAAATCTAGATAATCAGGCTGATTACATAAAAGTAACTGCTAATGCTCTAATGATGATTAGTTAATAATAAAGTGCTTTTATGCAAAAAGGTAAGTGTGGCCAACCCCAGATACAGCCTTGCATAATCCTTGGTGTCGGTTATTTCTGGTTTATGACGGGTAAGTCTAGCTGAGTACCTTCTCGTACTCAGGGTTCTATCCCTTGTTGTTGCAGATGGGCAATGTTTCTTCGGCTACTGCGAGAACTGTCTGTATCCCGTCGAGGGCAGTGACTAGACCATGGGCATGGTCAATCCTTATCTTCCCTGATGCTTTTGTGGACGGATCAGGCATATGGCACCGTATTGTGAACTAAGGACTTGTGTTTCAAAACTATGTTGCTTCCGCTTTGAATTCAAAACTATGGTTTGTAATAACTATCGAACTCCGATGTATTTGAACTATGTGCGAACTGAATGTACCTTGTGGGCATGTACGCTAATCTATTACGATCTTGGTTAAAGTTGAATGACTTGAAATCCTTCGAGATTTCCGGACTACCGGGTTTGTACGAGCTTAAGTACTTGTAATCTCTGTGAAAGCAGCGATTCGGTGCTTAATCTGGTGCAAATTGGTCGGTTCTGTTACAGCTGGCATCGGAGCGTGGTTAGCGTTACTGTTCACAAGTGTATTTGAAAAACTGTATTTTCAATTAAAATTCCTATTTGACAAGAACTTATAAGTTATATTAGGATTTGAAAAACCTTCTTGACCAAGAGTAAGGTGTGCCATTGATCAAGTCCTTATGCCCAATAGGAACTTAGGTGGCTATTTAAGTACTAACTTTGGGGGTCGTGCATCATACTTATTTTCTGTTATTCTGTCGTCCATACGGCAATGGTGAAATTGTATGGATGCTATTCTTCGGAATGGTAATGTATGGATCGATTGCCTCTACGTTAAGGTAATGAGAGTTGTGAGAGCATGATTGGACAACCGCCAATCTAGGGAAGTGCTTATATGATACCGACGCGTATACCTGTTCCACACAAGTATATGTGAAAGTATTGAGTGTGGGAGTAATAATTTTTGATGGGTGCATATACTGCTTACGTGTATACCGGGTGTACACCTAAGTGAGTATTAGATTTAAATTTCCGCAGTGCATGATATTCATACTGTGGGAAGGGCTGAAGTGAGTTTCTGCAGGTACGCTAACTCGCGAACGTGTAGCACGTATAGTTAACGCTATGAGTGAACGTGTATGCCACCGTCTAGCCGTTAGATTGTTAGGCAGTGAGGACGTATGAAACGTGCATGCATCATGATCATATAATCTTGCATTAATCTTACTTCCTTCCTTATGGTTTCTGTCCCGTTTTTCTAATAAAAGTTGTTCACAACTAATTAAAAACTGTGTGGATAAACTTCTTACAGATGGCACGCACCAAGCGCACTGCTCGCAAGTCCACGGGAGGCAAGAGGCCTAACTACATGCTGGGGCCATGGACCGATGAGGGATCAGAGGACTTTCTAGAGGAGTTTGGGATGCCCACTATTCTTTGGAGAGTTCTGCACCTGGTGGGATATCAGGAGGGCCAGGAGCCACAGTACGACTGGCACCGTGTGCAGTTGTCAGAGGATCGCCACGTGTACACGGTGGAGGTCGACGTGCCTAGCCGTGAGGACCAGGATCACGTCTGGTGCCGACGGGTGTTTGCCTTGCAGGGGAGGACCCCCTGGGATGCAGCCAACCAGGTTGCTTATACCGTTCTTCGGGACATCATGGAGGACCATCCGGAGGTGGTTGCCCAGGCTACTGCTAGTATCTTCCCGACGACAGACCCTTACCAGGCAGTGTGGCGTCAGCCAGGCGCTACCGTACTTGAGGCTAGCTCTCTTCAGAGGGAGCATTGTGCTGGACCAGCAGGGAGTGCTATGGCTGCTCTGATGGCTACTTATGGGTGCCTATCACGCAGCTACGATCATCTGGATCATACCCTTAGTGAGGAGATGGCTGCACAGCATCGCCGGCAGGAGGAGCATACTACAGAGATAGACCTCCTCACTACACAGCTAGCTCAGCTGACAGTAGAGAGAGACCAGGCACTTCAGAGGGAGCAGGAGACTGCTCATCAGCTTGCCATTCAGCAGGGGTCGACTACTTTCTTGGCCTCGGTCATGAGGGAGACTGAGGAGGCGCTTCGAGGAGTTTGTGTTGAGGGCATTCGTGTTTCAGAGGAGAACAGGTTGCTGAGGTTGCAAGTGGGAGACCTGGAGCTCCAACTCCATCACTTGCAGGACTACAACGATCGTCTGCACGAGGAGATCCACCGTAGGGAGAATGAGAGGAACCCCATCTTTCCCCAGGAGGATCCGGAGCCGAGTAGTTCTTCTAGTAGTTCTTCAGATATGTCTAGTGAGGACGGTGACGTTGGTGAGATCGCTAGAGAGTAGTCTAGATCGTATGCTTAGCACCTAGAGATCTTTTGCGTATGTTGGCACGCCCGAACTTTTGTTTTGTTATGGGCTGGATGTAAGCATGTGAGGCAGACTTATGTGATGTGTGTGAGACCTTAGAAAGTCCCATATGTATGGGCAAAACTCTGGATGTTATGTTATCTTTTGCATGATGTGTTAAGTGATCTTGTTATGTGTTGATGCGATGTGGACTTGAAATTTATTGTACCTCTGTCATTGTTTGGTGAATCGTTTTTCCGAATAATTTCAGTGGGTATGATTTATTGTTCTCTACAAGTTGCAACTTCGCCTAATGGTCGCTTACTATCCTATATGCAGATGACGACAACTCGTAGTGGAGCGGGCGGTAGTGGTGGAAATGAGGACCCCAGAGAAAACCGCAATCCACCACCTCCTCCACCACCAACGGCTGAGCAGCTTTTTGCTCAATTTCTTGGAAGTCAGCGCAATATTGAAGCTTTGCTGAGGGAGAACTTGGCGCAAGGACACCAACGCCAAGAGCTAAACCATTATAGTTCTTTCAAGGATTTCCTGGATACTAAACCGCCTATCTTCAGGTAAGCTACAGAACCTTTGGAGGCAGAAGAATGGCTGCATACTCTGGAGCAGAAGTTCCGTTTGCTGAGGCTCACAGAAGAGCTGAAAGCAGAATATGCCGCGCACCAGTTACAGGGACCAGCCGGGATTTGGTGGGGACATCACCGCACCACCTATCCTGCTAATGTTCCTATCACTTGGAGAGTGTTTACTGCTGCTGTTCGAGGTCATTACATTCCGCCGGGCTTGACCCAGATGAAAGTGGCAGAGTTCATGAATCTGACTCAAGGAACTCGGTCTATCACAGAGTATCATCATCTGTTCAACTCGTTGGCTCGCTATATCCCAGACTTCGTTGACACAGACGCTAAGAAGATTGCTAGTTTCAAGAGAGGCTTGAACACTAAAATGGGAAAGTCAGTGGGTACATCTTCTCGTACCAATTTCAATGACTTCCTAAGTGACTGTCTGATTCAAGAGAATCATAACAACAAGCATGCTGCTAGCAAGGCCCGGAAGAGAACCTTTGAATCAGGATCATCACAACCCAGAGGACCACCAGCTCAGCGAAATCAGTATCGACCACCAGCGCCGGGGGCACGTTTTAGGCCGCCACAGAAGAAGAATCAGCCACAAGCTCAGCGCAATCAGAAGCCATACAAGATAGCTGCTGCTCAGGCTCGTGGAGGTCAAGGCAGTTCTTCAGGAAATAAACCTATAGTTCGGGGACCATGCTACAACTGCAATCAAGAGGGGCACTTCGCAAGATACTGTCCCTACCCAAAGAAGCAACAGGCCAATTACCCCGCACGCCTGCACAACATGACCGCTGAAGAAGCTCGTGCTGGAGAGCCGTGACTGCTGGTATGTGCCTTGTTAATCATCATTCTGCAGTCGTTTTGTTTGATACTGGATCATCGCATTCGTTCATGAGTAAAGCATTTGCACAAAAGCATGATCAAGAGGTGTCTGAAATGGATTATGGGTTTCGCGTAAGCTCTGTGGGGAGTAGTGTGTTGTCTAGGCAGATGGTTCGTGATGCAACCATCGACATCGGAGGGCATAAGTTTGGGGCTAATTTAGTAGTTTTGCCAGGGCTCAGTATGGACGTAGTCCTAGGAATGAGTTGGATGAGTATGTGGAAAGCGGTGTTAGACACTGCAGATAGGACTCTTACCTTGACCGATCCAAGGAGGAACAACAAGTTACGTATCTCTCTTCCTCGAGGGGCTGATTTTGTTGATCTATCTTGCACCTTATCTATAGAGGACCTGTCAAAATTCCAGTTGTTCGGGATTTCCAGACGTCTTTCCAGATGAGTTGCCGGGTTTACCGCCCAAGCGGGCTGTAGAGTTTACCATTGAGTTGTTACCAGGGACTGCACGATCTCGAGAAGACCTTATCGTATGCCGCCCAATGAATTAGCCGAACTCAAGACTCAGATTAGGGAACTTTTGGACAAGGTTTCATTCAACCTAGTGTGTCAGAGTGGGGATGTCCAGCCTTGTTTGTTAAGAAGAAGGACAAATCCTTGAGAATGTGTGTGGATTATCGACCGCTTAATGCCGTGACCGTTAAGAATAAATATCCGTTGCCACGGATAGATATTTTGTTTGACCAGTTATCCAGAGCCAAAGTATTCTCCAAGATCGATTTGAGATCCGGTTTATCATCAAATTAGAATCCGACCACAAGATTCCAAAGACTGCTTTTTCAACCAGATATGGCCTATACGAGTATTTAGTCATGTCTTTTGGATTGACAAATGCTCCGGCTTACTTTATGAGTTTGATGAACTCGGTATTCATGCCAGAACTAGATAGGTTTGTAGTGGTGTTCATTGATGACATTTTGGTGTATTCTGAGAACCCAGATGATCACGCAGAATTTGAGGGTTGTTCTGACAAGGCTACGAGAGCACAAACTTTATGCTAAGTTTAGCAAATGTGAATTTTGGTTGAAGCAAGTACAATTCCTTGGTCACATCCTGTCAGAAGAAGGAATCTCTGTGGACCCTAGCAAAGTCCAAGAAGTAATGGATTGGGAAGCTCCAACTTCAGTTGGGGAGATTCGGAGTTTTCTCGGTTTAGCAGGGTATTATCGTCGTTTCATTCCTGATTTCTCCAAGATTGCCAAGCCCATGACAAGTTTGCTTCAGAAGGATCAGAAGTTTGAGTGGACAGAGAAGTGTGAAACAGCTTTCCGTACCTTGCGGAAACTGTTAACCACTGCCCCTGTCTTAGCTCAACCAGATATTGAGAAGCCGTTTGATGTCTTCTGCGACGCATCAAAAGTTGGTTTAGGGTGTGTTCTTATGCAAGAAGGCAGAGTGATTGCTTATGCTTCACGACAGTTGAGAAACATGAGATAAATTTATCCTACGCATGATTTGGAATTAGCTGCTGTGGTGCACGCTCTGAAGATCTGGAGGCACTATTTGCTAGGAAATGTCTGCAATATGTACACTGATCATAAGAGTCTCAAGTATATCTTCACTCAACCGGAGTTGAATATGAGGCAGAGAAGATGGCTTGAATTGATTAAGGATTACAATTTGCAGATACATTATCACCCTGGAAAAGCAAATGTGGTTGCTGATGCTCTGAGTCGGAAGTCGCATTGTAATAACTTGAGGTTACAACCAGAGGACGAGTTTAGTCTCGTACACCCTGTGATCCTGCGTCACATCGAGCTGCAGAGCACCTTAGTTGACCAGATTCTAGAAGGGCAGAAAACAGACAAGGGAATCTATTATATCAAAGAAAAGCTAAGGGCTGCCACTGAACCCGTAAAACATTTCCGAGTTGATGATAAGGGAGTGTTATGGTTTGATAATCGCCTAGTGGTACCCAAGAATAGGGAACTGAAAAATCAGATCATGGACGAGGCTCATCTTTCTAAATTGTCTATCCATCCCGGGAGCACTAAGATGTATCAAGATTTGCGTCCAAGATTTTGGTGGACCAAAATGAAGAAGGAAATTGCCGCATATGTAGCCAGATGCGACACGTGTTGTCGGGTGAAGGCTATTCACCTGAAGCCAGCCGGAACACTTCAACCTTTATCAATACCTGAATGGAAGTGGGAAGAAGTGAGTATGGATTTTATCACCGTTTGCCTACCACTCAGAAGGGAAACGATTCGATTTGGGTAATTGTAGATCGTCTCACCAAACCGCTCATTTCATACCAGTTAAAACTTGTTATCGAGCACCGGACTATGCGGAGATTTATATCAATCAGATTGTACGATTACATGGTATACCCAAGGTCATAGTTTCGGATCGTGGAACGCAGTTTACTGCACCATTCTGGGAGAAACTGCAAAAGAGTTAGGCACTAAGTTAATCCATAGCTCAGCTTACCATCCTCAGACTTCAGGGCAAACTGAAAGGGTAAATCAGGTTTTAGAGGATATGTTAAGAGCCTGTGTAATATCAGCAAAGGGATCTTGGGAGAAGTGGTTGCCATTAGCAGAATTTGCTTACAACAATAGTTATCAAGAAAGCATTCAGATGGCACCTTTTGAAGCTCTGTATGGCAGAAGATGCAGAACACCAGTAAGTTGGGTTGAACCAGGAGAACGTCGTTACTATGGAATTGATTTTGTCAAGGAAGCAGAAGAACAAGTTAGAAGTTCAACACATATCGCAGCGGCACAGTCCGACAGAAGAGCTATGCCGATAAGCGAAGAAGGCCGCTTGAATTCGAAGTAGGTGACTATGTGTACTTGAAAGTATCACCCATGAAAGGAGTTAAACGTTTTGGCGTGAAAAGAAAGTTGGCGCCAAGGTTTGTGGGACCTACAGGATAATGGAAAGGAGGGAAAAAGTGGCTTATCAACTACAGTTACCTGAACATTTGAAGGCTATATTCCTGTATTCCATGTGTCACAATTAAAGAAATGTCTTCGAGTTCCAGAAGAGGAAGTACAACCGGCCAATATCAAGTTACAATCCGACCTTACTTACTCCGTGAAGCCATATCGAGTACTCGATGAGAAAGAAAGAGTGACTCGCGGAAGGTCGTGAAGCAATATAAAGTATCCTGGAGTGAGCAAGACGACCGAGATGCCACTTGGGAAACGGAAGACTATCTAAAGGAAGTATATCCACAGTTTTTATAAGGAATGGTTAGTAACTCAAATCTCGGCGAGATTCCTTTAAGGAGGGGAGGGCTGTAACACCCGGTGTTAAGCAATCCTAAATGCATAATTTGGCATGGCATAAGCATAGCATCTCATCATTTCATGTGCATATGTTTGTTGAATGCTTAAGTCCTTGTTGGTCTCTAGGGTAACCTTGTTATGCTTTCTGTTTCTGACCAAGTGCCTTATAACAAAGTTGTAGATCTTGATGAAGGGAACAACTTTGCTTTAAAGCACTTTCTCAGAAAAAGCTTTTGAGTTAGGATTTCTTGCATTAGAAAAATGGTTTAGCACTAAATTTCTTGTTTAAGCAGAATTTGGACTTGAGCCTTAAAGATGATTTGTTCCTTGCAAAATTCTAAGCAACTTTGTTGTTGGACCTTTTCCTAGTTCGGTCTAGTTTAGGAGTTATAGAGCATCAAAGTTTGAAACAAACCTCATTAGTTTAATCTTGACCGTGGACCCCACCGGTCAGTCCCTCTTCTTCCCGCGCGCACGCGCTCCCTCCGCGCGACCGAAAACCGCCGCCGCCGCGAGACCGCCTCGCCGGCGCCAAACCACCGTCATCACCGCCCGTGGTTTGCGCCCGAACTCGCCACGTCGCCCGGGAGCTCGGTGCATGCTCGCCGCGTGGAGCGCGACGCCTGACGCCGCCGCGTCCGGTGGGAGCTCCCCGATGGGAACTGGCCAGGTGCAATGCACTAGCACTTCGTTCCGTTTGCCTTCGTCCGCTGTGCTCGCAACAGCAGGCCTCCATTTGCTCATCTCTCCTTCGCTCACTCCATCCCATCTTCATCAGAGCAGAGCTCCGCCGCCGCCGCCGAACCTCGGCGAGCGATTACTCGCTCCAATCCGCTCACGCGTCCAATTCCCTCTCGCAGTCTCTCCGTCTTGGTCTCCTTTTTCTCCGGTAAGGGTTGGTTTCCCCTCTCTTCCTCTCTAGCTGCCGGAACAGCGGACGCCATCCGCAAGCTCCCGCCATGGCGGCCACCGTGACTTCAGTGGACCGGTCATCTCCGGCCATGCTACCCTGAGTGAGCCATGTTCTAGTCTTCCCTACCGCGTAGTAGCTTAGAGTCAGATGGAGACCTCTCTCGTGTCCTGAGTTCGCCGGACCGCGGGGCCAGTGCGCTGTGTCCACATGGACCGCCGCGTGCATCGCGCCGGACAATGCCGGGGATGCCGAAGCCGAGGTTGCTCCAATAGGTCGCTTAGGTCTTTGCTTAGGCTAGTGTTAACTCGCCGAGTCGCAAGCCGCCGGGAAGAGTTCTGCGCCGAGTCGCAGAGCCGCGCGCTCCGCCATGGCCGCCGTCGAGCTTGCTCCGGTATCCTCTGCTGTCTCAGCGAGTCGGGTTAGTTTGTTCGCCTCGCAAACCCGCACCCAATGATGGTCTCAGTGTCGCCAGAAGTCGTCGCCGTCGACGAGCTAGGGCCGGTCAACGACCACGGCGCAAAACTCCGCCGTTGACTGCCGAGCCTGGCCTCGCGCGGTAACGTGCCGAGCTTGGCCTCGGAAGCTTGGTCGCCCTGACCAGCGGGCCCCGACTGGCAGTAAGAAAGAGAGAAAGGAAAAGCTTGGGTGCCGTAGGCCTCGGAAAGCCGGAAGCGCCGAGCCTTCGCCTCGAGCCTCGACCGGGTCGGTTGTGTAAGCCTCGGTCGAGTCGAGCCAAGTCAAGTGCTCGGTTGAGTCAGTTAGTCTCGGTTGAGTAGTTAGTCTCGGGTAGGGTCAGTAGCCTCGGCCGAATAGGTGAGCCTCGGGCGAATCGGTAATGTGTCGAGCCTCGGGCCTCAGCCGAATCGCGCCGAATGTGCCGAAGCCTTGCCTCGAGCCTCAGCCGAATCGCGCCGGTGTGCCGAGCTTGTCTTGTGCCTCGGCCGAAGTCCGTGCGTTAGGATTGAGTTCTCTTTTAAAATTTGTTTTGCAGAATCCATGTAAAGGCTTCAAAAATTCCTACAAGGCTCATTTTAAGTCCAAATCTGGTGAAACAAATTTTGTTAGGTCAAGCATGTTTAGATCTATCAGTGAAAACTTGAAGCATTCTTGGTGATATTTTATGTGTAGATTTATTAAATTAGAAAAGTGCTGATAACTTGGAAAATGCATAACTAATTATGTATAAGTCAGAAAAATGTGATTCCAGTTTTGTTAGGTTTGTATGATGTGTAGTTTCAGAGAAAAATATAATATGAGGTTATTCTGTGATTTATTTACAGTAGCTTTTAAAATGGTTATTTCCTTGTTTTCTTGTTTGTAGTAATTAAAATATGGGGAATATGAACCTGAGAATTTAAGCACACTGTTCTATGCTAGGAAGTTCAGTAGAAAAATAAGAAATCTGTTGTTGACACTTGTTGCTAGGGTGTGTAGTTCAAAGCACCTTTTCATGATAAATTTGTCTTTTCATAGAGGAGAGAGTCTAGAAGTCCATATGGATGAATATGGTTAATGGTTATTATGTAGAATTATAATTTTGTGAAGATTTATAAATATTGGTTATTATAGTTAATATGGATTTAGTCAAATAATTAAGGAGTAGATAATAGTTAACCCAGTAATTTCTGTAGATTAATTGAAACTTTGATAGGTGTGATGCTAGTTAATTAGATTTATCTCAGCAAGTAGTTAGGTTAAATCATAAGTATAGATGTGGTGACAACAGAGTTAACAAGTTGAATATCAGTAGATGACATGTGCTTATCTCCTGAAATGCCTTGTTCCATGTTGCATCACCGTGCATCCCATGTGCATTCATGTTATTCATTCATGTACCGCATCATGCAGGGTCGGTAGTGGAAGCCCAAGAGACACCGGAGGAGCAGCGTCAGGAGGAGACACCCGAGGAGAGGATCCCGGAAGGAGACGCTGAGGACCTGCCGGAGTGCCGTGATCACCGCCCCGCCGACTTCGAGCGAGGCAAGCCCCGGAGCATTCTAACTCCTACGGTTTGCAAATGTTTTCAAATTAACCTGATATGGATGTTGCATTAGGTTATAGGAATTGATTGCTACCGTTGATGCATGATTACTTATCCTTGTCCACCTGCAATTATTACCTTGTTATCCCTGATAAGTCTAGGCTCGTTATGCTTAGCCTGCTTAGACCGGTAAAAGTCGGGTGATTTCTGTCTCCCGCATATAGGTGGATACTGATCATGTTTAGCCTTGTGCTATCGTGGAATATAACCATGTGATAATAAATTGAGACCGGGCGGGATGTAGGAGCAGCAGGACATGGGTTCTGTGTGCTAGTAGTCTCCCGTCTGTGTCGATTAGGACCCGACGAAGGCACACCTCAGTCATTTTGAACGCGTCAATCACTTAACGGAGCAGGTGCGGGTACCTCCCGTGAAGAGCGAGTAAGGTGTTTCGAGCCGGTGACGGAGACGTTGACGCCTAACACCCAGGGCCTTATATGTACCGTGGGCAACTATTCTGATCGACCTGGCATGGTCCGAGGGCAGGCAGGGCCTGATCGACCTGGCATGACCGTGGGCAGTTAATAGCTGAGCGACCTGGCATTGAGATAACCCTCGGTGTAGAAGGGTCCATGGCCGTCCCGCGACTTGGGTTCTCGAACCTCCTGAGTGGTCGCCAACGGCCGCCTGGCAGGGTGTGTGTCGGGCGAGTGTGCGACATTTTGTCCCCAGCTGGTAGGAATCGATTATAATCGCCATCGCTCCTGGTTAGTGAGTAACTTGACTGAGCATGTGTTACCGTAGTAATATAGAATTAATGATGGTTATGGTTGATGAATCTGAAAGGCTATTGATGAAATAGTCACTCTTGCTTGAATAAGTAGTCAAGTGTTTGCTCTAGATCAGGTGCAAATCTAGATAATCAGGCTGATTACATAAAAGTGACTGCTAATGCTCTAATGATGATTAGTTAATAATAAATGCTTTTATGCAAAAGGTAAGTGTGGCCAACCCAGATACAGCCTTGCATAATCCTTGGTGTCGGTTATTTCTGGTTTATGACGGGTAAGTCTAGCTGAGTACCTTCTCGTACTCAGGGTTCTATCCCTTGTTGTTGCAGATGGGCAATGTTTCTTCGGCTACTGCGGAGAACTGTCTGTATCCCGTCGAGGGCAGTGACTAGACCATGGGCATGGTCAATCCTTATCTTCCCTGATGCTTTTGTGGACGGATCAGGCATATGGCACCGTATTGTGAACTAAGGACTTGTGTTTCAAAACTATGTTGCTTCCGCTTTGAATTCAAAACTATGGTTTGTAATAACTATCGAACTCCGATGTATTTGAACTATGTGCGATACTGAATGTACCTTGTGGGCATGTACGCTAATCTATTACGATCTTGGTTAAAGTTGAATGACTTGAAATCCTTCGAGATTTCCGGACTACCGGGTTTGTACGAGCTTAAGTACTTGTAATCTCTGTGAAAGCAGCGATTCGGTGCTTAATCTGGTGCAAATTGGTCGGTTCTGTTACACCTAGGTTTTGAGGCCCAAACCTGGAAACCGTCCCCTCGGTGTTTTTTCTGTGGCTCAACCACCAAACCGAGCCATAGAGGGGATGCACCACCCGTGCATCCCGTCCACACGCAAGTCTTCACTTGTCGCTGTCCCAGGCTGTCAGCCACCATGGCCGATCCTCAGGCCACCGATCCGTGAGTCCAAGCCTCACATCTGCCCTTCACCGCTCCGGGTCCATCGGCACAACACGTCTCTACTTGACCTTCTCCTTTCCCTTGATCACCATATCCGAGCTCGACACCTGCACAACAAACACAGCCAAAGAACATGCGCATCATCCCAGTTGACAATCACTCATCATCTCAAGATCCGGCATACACCCATGTATCCACAACATATATGTCGGTACTACCGGTTGTTCACTTCCAGAACGGGCAGAGAACATCCTAGGTGAACTTTGTGTGGTACACTACACACACTTCATCCATGTCTAGATTTCATACAAGCAGTACATAACTATGGACACAAGTGAAGCATGCAAAATAGAACTTGAAATCACACACAAATTTTGTCAAAAACATTATCTATATCTCTAGGTGAAAACAAATATGTGCAAGTCATCAAGCCACGTTACGAGAATCAATGATATTTAGTTCATTCCTCAAAGCACAAAATCTTGACTCATCTAAAGGCTTTGTAAAGATATCGGCTAGTTGATTTTCGATGCTCACATGGCGTAAAGCGATATCTCCTTTGGCTTCATGGTCTCTGAAAGGTCCAAATTGGCTAGAGGGGGGGGAAAGCCCTAGTTTGGTTTTGGTTAATTGATGAAACCTATTTGGTCTAATCCTATGCTAAGCATGTGTGTAGCTTATAAGAAAGGATTGGGACCAAGCCAAGTGGTGGAGCATAGCAAGGTGGCAACCATGGAGGATGGAGATGGCCATGAAACTCAATTGATAAAGTGCTCTACTTTGGTGAAATCGCAAGAAGAAGAGAAGAGATGGAGCAAAAGGCCCGAAGGCAAAGGTATAACCTATAGGGCTCTTGTTTTAGTGATCAAGACACTTAGCGAGTGTGATCACATTTAGGATACATAGTCGTACTATTAAGAGGAGATTATTCACGGTTTATGCGATGTTCAAGTGCCACTAGGAGTTCTCAAACATATTGATGCTATAGACCTAGTGAGTGACTAACAAAACCCCTCAGAAAATGCTTTGCAAAATGCTAACACACTTGCATACAATGATGTACACTTGGTGGTGTTGGCACTTTTGGGATAAGGGGGTGTTAAGGAGTTATGGAGAAGTGGGAGAAACTAGTGTGTTCAGAAGCATCGGACGCTGTTCCGAGGAGCATCGGACGCTGGCTGAGCGTCCGATGGTTAACCCTAGTTTCTTACAGAAGTTGAAGGAGCATCAGACGCTTGCAACAGACGCTGAAGAAACACTGTTGCAGAGTCCGATGCAGGTGACGTGGCGCGAGCTTGTTTTCCAGGAAGCATCGGACGCTGGCCTGCGTCCGATGCCAATCCATCGGACGCGTCCAATGTGATTTGACCCTTTCTGGAACCTCTCTGCATGGTCATCGGACGCAGGGGTTGTGCGTCCGATGTGAGGGTGCCGCCGCGTCCAATGTGGCGCGGAAAAGAGCATGAAAGAAGCAGTGCCATCGGAGCGTCCGATACCTGGCATCGGCGCGTCCGATGTCACTTTAACCATGGCGCGAAGTAAAATGACCGTTGGGATCAGGCGGCCTGTATTCATATTAGGGAGACACGTGGCTCCATCCAGAGCATCGGACGCTGGGGCAGCGTCCGATGGTCAAGCATCGGCGTGTCCGATGCTCCCGATTTCAGCCCAACGGCCACTAGTAGAGAAAGGGCCTTTAGCCCCGGTTGAAATGGGCCTTTAGCCCCGGGTATGTCAACCGGGGCTAAGAATCCGGGACTAAAGGTCCCGGCCTTTAGTCCCGGTTGCTTTCAACCGGGGCTAAAGGTCCAGAGAGGAAAAATAAATGTGTTGTTGTGTGAGATTCGAACTCAGCACATCTCGCCTCAGGCACGTCTACCAACTGAGCTACGCAACCCACGTGATGTAGTTCTAGACGTTTTCCTTTTGAATCCACTCGGGAAGGACTTTTAGCCCCGGTTGGTAACACCAACCGGGGCTAAAAGGACCTTTAGCCCCGGTTGGTACCACCAACCGGGGCTAAAGGGTGACCCTTTAGCCCCGGTTGGTATTACCAACCGGACTAAAGGTCCAGGACCTTTAGTTCCGTTGAAATACCACCGGGCTAAAGATTCCCTTTAGCCCCGGTTGGTAATACCAACCGGGACTAAAAGTCTTTAGTCCCGGACGCAAATTTTTTCCGGGACTAAAGCTCGGTTGGTGGATCGTCCAAAGGCCTGTTCTCTAGTAGTGGGCTAGGCCGACTTGAGTGGCCTATTTAAGGGGCTTGGCCGACTCGGTTTCACTCTTGCACTTTCTGATTCCTAATCATACTAGTGAGCTTTGGCAAGCCTCCCAACTCATCTCCCAAGTTGATTTGATCAAACCAAGTGAGATTGAGTGATCTAGTGCGTGATTTGAAAGAGTTCAATCTAGTGGCACTAGTTCTTCGCATCGGCATTGAGTTTTCTTGTTACTCTTGGCATTTGCCGGTGCCTAGACGGCTTGGAGGCGTTGAGGTGGTTGTTGGCAAGATTGGTGATTGTTCTTGGCCACCACCGTTCGATATGGTGAGAGGTTTTGGAGCCTTACCTCGCCGGAGCGGCAAGAGGCATCCTTAGTGGATTGCTCTGTCATTGAGCTACTCACTAGCGGTAGATTCTTGTGGCGCTCTTTGTGAGCTTGGCTTTGTGCCGATTAGCCACCGGGTCACCTAGTGTTGGTCGACACAACGGGGAGTAGCGTGCCGGCAAGCACGTGAACCTCGGGATAAATCTTGGTGTCCCGTGGGCTTATTGTGATTGCTCTCATATCTTGGTGATTGGTCTTCATAATCATATTCTTGGTGATTGGCATCACAAGTGGATTTCACCGGTGATTGGCTTGCTACTAGACGATCCCGAAGGCTCGGTGAAATCAATTCTATCTAGCTCGTTTACTTTGTGTATTTACATTGAGCTATTTCTCTTGTGTAGATACTATCACTTGTTGTATATCTCTTGTTATATTCCTTGTGTAGCTAGTGGTAATTAGCTTACTTAGTCTATCTATTGCACACACTTGTTGTAACATTCCGTGTTTCTGTGTAATGAAAATCCGAGCTTTCAAAAATTTCGATGCATGTGTGTTGCATGTAGTTGTGTAGTCAAACTAAGTCAACTTTTTTCTCCTTCTAACCCCGAATTCAAAATCTTTTGCAACATCAACATCTGTCTGTCATGTTGTTGACTCTGTCAACACCATGGCGAAGGAATTTTCACAAATAAAATATTTCTTAATAAATTAAATTGAGTTGAATTCAAGCTCCGCTCGAATTCAACACAGGTCCGCTTTGCCATGATTTATAATTTCTAAAATAAGAACCCTAATCTCGCCTATCTTTATTCAACCGAATTTACAATAATCTTGTACACTCTGCAAGTAGTATAAGTGCACGTGTGATTCGGTTCTTGCTTGTTTGTGCTTGGAGGTCGCCCTTCCCTAAAAATCCTTGGGTGGAAAATAAAAAGCTTATCTCTCTAACCTCCTAGCCAACCAGATGCACAGGCGTGCATACTCTTGTACCCTTCTTTAGCACGTATCTGGTAGGCAGCCAACCACTTCGCTTCTTCACCAGAACAGGAGCATGCACGCACTCGGTTACAGGTAGTTGGACAGCAGCTGCCGCTCGATGCCTCTCCTCACGTGCATGCGCCTGTGGAGCACTACGACCCTTCGACGAGCACGTTGCGGCAAGAAGCGACGAGCTGTTGCGGGCCCCAGGCGTCTTACGCGGAGGACAGGCCCCCGACCTCCGTCGAACACCACCTCAGCCCAAGTTCCACAGCTTCCGGCCCAGGACCAGCACGCAGCATCGCATGCGCTGCGCACGGGCGTGAGAGCTCCACAACTACCGCAACCACGCGCGCCGCACGCGCACCAGGAGCCGCCGCCGCATCCTTCCCTGCGTACGCTGCACGCGGATGAAACAACGCCGAGCTAGGACCCACCTGCCAGCCTCGTCGACGCACTAGGATTCGCCCACGCATTTTTCCGTTCGTCGTCTTCTTCCTTCCATCTGCTTGCGCTGCTTTCCGTCTGCTCGCCCCTGCGCTTTTCCGTCCGGTCAAATGGAGTCGCACTGCTTTCCGTCGCGCCCCCGAAGCCTTCGCGAAGCTTCTCGGACTGGCCACCTACCCCGCACCATGGATGCGCGCCGCGTGTCCCTTCGGCGCGGACGCCGGAGATCACCGCCGCCCGCTGGTCGCTCCTCCTCGCGAACCCTAGGCGCCTGCTATAAAATGTCGAGTGCCCGACGCCCTCTCGCTATCTCCCTTCCCAGCCGCCGCAAACGCCCCGCTCTGCCTTCCCGTGCTCCTTCGCCACGCCGCACCGCAGACGGCCTCTGTGCTCGCCTGCCGGAGCCGGCCGCGCCGGCCGTGACCTTGTCGTCGCCATCGCCGAGGGCCTTCGATCGCTGCCGCTGAACACGCCACAGCAAGGCGAGCACCCCGCGCCCACGGCGCTTGCGGCGCTCTTGCTCGGCACCGTCGCAGCCACAACCTGCACAACGCCCGCGAACGCCGAAGACCACGGCGCCGCGTCCAACGTTCCATCGCCCGGTTGAGCTTCACCGCACACCAAACCTCGTCGTACATCTACCTCGCCATCGCCTGGACCTCCAAGTGCTACCGTGGAGCCCCTTTTTCCAAGCCCAGGTTTTCACCTTTACCTCCATAAGGTCGACCTTGTCTGAGATCCGACGTTGCATCGCACTCTCGTAGGGAAGACTCGCCCTCTCCTTCCTGGGCGCAACAGCAGCGTGAGCCCGTCACCTCTTCACCGACGACGTCATGGCCCAGGAACGCCGCGCACGGCGGCTCCGCACGAACACAGCGACGACACGGCCTCGTCACGACCTGCGCTGGCCCCGCCCTGCATCGCGTGAGCTCCCGGCGTCGAGCCCCGGTGAGCACCTCTGCCCCAAGTCCACCTTTGTGCGATCTCTTGTTGCACTGCCTGCCCGGCCTTCGAGCCGCTGCTCTTGTCACCGCGGCCGCGTTTAGGATGCCCGGCAAGACGCACTTACTCGCACAGCACACGGCGGCCTTCATGGCCGAGGCCTCTCTGTCTTTTCTTGAGTACCTGCCAAACAATGGCGAATCTTTTGGACTCCGCCAAACACCTGTTCCGCACCACCGTGACCTTCGGCGCCGCTGCCACACCCACGCCACACAAGCACACCTCGCACAAGCACACCTGCGGGTTTCCGTTGGCAAAGCTGTCGCCTTGCCCACCTCCTTCGCACACGGCGCCCTTCGTTTCCCAAGACCGCTCCTTTCTTGTTTGCGTCTTGCCTCTCTGCTCGGCCGTTGAGCCGCGTCCTGGATATCGCGAAATGAACGCTGTCGCCTTGCCCTGTTTTCGCCCCGCGCACGACACGTTGCAAGGCAGCCTGTCCGAGCACGACACGGCCTCGCCGCCGCCATGACCGCGAAGTCACCCTGCTCGCACGTCTGACCGCTCGCGAGCTTCCTCACCGAGCCCATGAGTCTGCAACACGAGCACGAGCACGGCTTAACACTGCCGCACCACCCTCGGGGCACCATACCTTGGACCTTGCACGAGCAAGTATCGGACTCATGAGCCACACGCAAGGCGAGCTCGCACGGACCGGGCATCGAACACTTGGTGGGCGCCCTGCCCTCCTCTGCGCCCATTGCAGGACTCCGAAGCCCACATGCGCCTTAGCACATAAACGAGCCTAGCTCGGTTCTCTGCCAAGGCCCAGCGGACCACCTGGTTTAGCCAGCCTACCGACAGCACAAGCCCAAGCCCTGAGCTTTTTCTTTTTCCTGTTGATCAGAAAACCGTATCCACCTTCAAAATTACATAAATGTCTTGTTATGTGGTGTGTGATGGATGGTTTGGTGATATGTGGATGGCGAGTGGGGTTTTGTCGTGGGGCACCCCCGCGGGTTTGGTTCGATACGTGACGGGAGCGGTGAATCCCGAGTGGGTGGTGGTGATATAAGGAGATCTGGAGATATTCCTTGCCCTCGACCTGATTCTTTGGAGATACTGGCTGGAGTGAGAGGATGTTGTGGTGTATGGAGTGCACCAAAGGTAGTTTCTGTGGCGGGAACATAGAGTCCTGGAGGGACGACGGTCCCTGAGGGGCATTGGTATGAGGAGTTGGTGGATGGATATATCACCTCGGATCGGTGAGTCTTGTGCTTGAGGCACACGGTTTGGTGGAAGGATCTCGCTCTGGCCAACCTAGGAACTGTTTGTAGGTTGCAACCATAAATCACGGGTTCTTTTCGTACACACCCACATGCCTAGGTGGGTATGGCTCGTTCCCAACAATGTGCAGGCGACCACCAGTCTCTGTGGAGTTAGTAGGCACGCGGTCGTGACCCGTGCAATTAGTGTAAGGAGGGTGGAATTTACTCCATATTGCCTCGAATGACGACGACCCCAGCTTATGAGGTGGCGTTCCTATATCTTCACTCGGCTGTGGACAGGACTGGTGTTAGTCACCTAGTTGTGGCGGTGATGTTCATTGTTGACGGTGATTCGTTGACAGTGTTCATGTGGGGTAACGGTGTACACTCTGCCAGAGTTTCACAATCTATACGTATAGCCGCGATCTCGGTTATGATCACTTACTGTGTGCAGGGTTCAGCTCACTAGTCTCTCTTCTTCTGCTTCTCTCCCCGAAGATAGGTCCGGCTGGAGGCCGTTGAGATGAGGGGGCGCGCGGAGGCCGCCTCATCGCCTAGACTGAGAGATGTGAGGGTGATGTGAGGGATGATGAGCGATGGGATATGTGGATACATGGTGATACTTGTGATGAGATGTGAGATGTGGTTTGGGTTGAGATGATACACTTATTACTTACTTATACTTTTATCGCTTTGTTGCATGCGCTAGGATGCAAACTACAGCCAAACTATTAGGATCGCCAGATCCCTTATTTTCTATTTTCCACTAAAGCTCATTGGTGCTGACCATGGCCTACACACATCTGGCGTGTGCAGATTTCTTGACTTGCAGTGGTGTTGAGACTGGTAGTTGTTGGCGATCTACACTCAAGGATGCCTTTGGACTGGAAGTTTCACCAAGCTTCGCTGCTACGACTAGTTAACGGTGTTTTGTTTTGTTTTTAGCCTAAAGCTTGTAATAGATCCTTGTATTAGGCTTAGTTTTGTACTCTGATGTGTTGTATGACTTTGTAAAATCTGAAATGGACGCCCGTGATAGCTGAGGTATCCTGGGACTATCACAGAGGGGCAAGAGAGTCGGAATTTCTATTTTAAATCCCGGTTCGCTTCAGGTGGTATCAGAGCCATACTTGACTATAGGTCGCAAACTTAGAACTGGACGTTACTCTAGAAGCCAACAAGTTTGTCTATTCTAAAACTCTCGTGAAAAAACATTGCCTCCTCATCTTATCCTTGGATTTGAATGCTATCTGACCCTCCCTTAATGAAGAAGCTGACAGTTAGCGGACCTCCCTACCATGACCTTCCGACTAGCTAGTTGTGTGATTATAGGTTTGTAATGCTGCTTGAGTGATTGGCTCTTGTGTGTGTCTTGTGCTTCTTATGTTTGAGTATAGGATAGCACGTGGTTTTCTGATTGCTTGTGTGTGCCTTCACCTTTAGTAAACCTGATCTAAGCCATGCCTACCTTGTTGTCGTTAGATGCCGACCCACCGAAGGATATCAAGGTTGCAGAACCGGAAGCCCCGAGTTAGTCAGCTTAGCAGTCGCAACCCTGATCCATGCATGAGTTTGGAGAGTCCGATGGATGTTGACCCTGGTGTGACCTTCGAACACCCAGAGCTTGATCAGAGTCCCGAACCTGAAAGCACAAAAGCACTCAGCTTGACTTCAGCCATAGCATGTCAGACCCATGTGCTACAAAAGCTTGTTGATGCTATTTCACCTGAACCATCTCGGACACCTTTCAGCAAGAAGCTTAAGGAATTTTTCAAGCTACAACCTCCTACGTTCGACCATGCAGACAACCTGATTGAAGCAGATGACTGGTTACATGGAATCAGAAGAAGACTTATGCACATCAAGAGCACCGACAAGGAAGGTGTGAACATCGCCACCTATCAGCTTAGAGGAATTGCTAGTGCCTGGTGGGAATGCTTTTGCGCTATCCACCCTGACCCCGCTATCATTGGCTGGACAGAGTTTGCACAGGCATTCCGTGAACATCACCTCATGGAAGGAGCCATCGATGCAAGAGCCAAAGAGTTTAGAAACCTTAAGATGGATGCAATGTCAGTCCGTGAGTACACCAACAAGTTCATCCAGTTGATGCGGTATGCACCTGAGGACACCCACGCTGAGAAGCAGAGGCGCTATCACTTCATGAAGGGTTTGACTCAACCTATCAGAAGCAGTCTCGCAGGCCACATTTGTCCAACTCTAAAGGAGATGATAAACAAGGCTCACATTACAGAGATGAATCTGAAAGAGATCGAGATCGAGAAGCAAGCACTCCGCAATGAGAAGAGAAAGAGAATCCAATCAAGACCTGTGACTTCAAGCACTCAAAGTACTCAATCCACCCTGGATGTACCAAGATGTATTGTGATCTCAGAAGCAGATTCTGGTGGAAGTCTATGAAGGCCGATATAGCTTCTTATGTGGCACATTGTGATATCTGTCAGAGAGTGAAATTGAACATCAGAGACCTGCTGGACTACTCCAACCCTTGGACATTCCAGTATGGAAGTGGGATGATATTAGCATGGACTTCATAGTCGGTCTTCCCCGCTCTCAAAAAGGACATGACTCGATATGGGTAATTGTGGATCGTTTAACCAAAGTGGCCCACTTCGTTCCTGTCAAGACTGGTTACTCTGTGGATAAGCTAGCAGAGCTATACATTGATAATATTTGGCGTTTGCATGGAGCTCCCAAGAGTATTGTGTCAGATCGAGGACCTCAGTTCACAGCTAAGTTCTGGAAGAGTTTTCATGATGCTATGGGTACCTCATTGGATTTCAGTACTGCTTTCCACCCCCAGACCGATGGTTAGTCTGAAAGAGTGAATCAAATCTTGGAAGACTTGCTTAGAGCTTGTGTGATGACCTATGGCAAAGATTGGGAGAAAAGCTTGTCTTTTGCTGAGTTCTCCTACAACAACAGTTACCAGGCCAGCTTGAAGATGTCACCCTTCGAAGCTTTGTATGGAAGAAAATGCAACACCCCTCTCATGTGGTCAGAAGTCGGAGAAAGACAATTCTTTTGACCAACAATGATAAAAGATGCAGAAGAGCAAGTGGCAAAAGTCAGAGATAACCTGAAGATAGCACAGACTCAACAGAAGAGCTATGCTGACAAGAGAAGAAGGGATCTCACCTTCGAAGTTAGGGATTATGTGTATCTCAAAGTTTCACCCCTTAGAGGCACCGTGAGGTTTCATGTGAAGGGGAAGTTAGCACCCCGCTTTGTAGGCCCCTACAAGATCTTGAAGAAAATTGGGAAGCTTGCCTACAAGTTGGAACTACCAGCTAACCTAGCTGGAGTACATCCCGTGTTTCATGTCTCACAGCTGAGGAAATGCTTGCGAGTGCTGGAAGAACAGGTTCATGCAGAAGCTCTGGATCTACAAGACACGCTTGAGTACCTTGAACACCCCGTGAAGATTCTTGATCGAGCTATTAAGGAGACTAGAAGAACAACCATCCCCTTTTGCAAGGTTCAGTGGAGCAACCACACTGAAAGAGAAGCTACATGGGAAAAAGAAGAACTTCGGAAGCAGCACCCCCACCTCTTCACCGACTGAGCATCGCCTTAATCTCGAGGACGAGATTCTTGTAAGGGGGGAGGACTGTAACATTCCGTGTTTCTGTGTAATGAAAATCCGAGCTTTCAGAAATTTTCGTTGCAATGTGTGTTGCATGTAGTTGTGTAGTCAAACTCAGTCAACCTTTTTTCTCCTTCTAACCGCGAATTCAAAATCGTGAATTCAAAATCTTTTGCAACATCAACATCTCTGTCATGTTGTTGACTCTGTCAACACCATGGCGAAGGAATTTTCACAAATAAAATATTTCTTAATAAATTAAATGAGTTGAATTCAAGCTCCGCTCCGCCGAATTCAACACAGGTCCGCTTTGCCATGATTTATAATTTCTAAATAAGACCCTAATCTCGCCTATCTTTATTCAACCGAATTTACAATAATCTTGTGCACTCTGCAAGTAGTATAAGTGCACGTGTGATTCGGTTCTTGCTTGTTTGTGCTTGGAGGTAGCCCTTCCCTAAAAATCCTTGGGTGAAAATAAAAGCTTATCTCCCTAACCTCCTAGCCAACCAGATGCACAGGCGTGCATACTCTTGTACCCTTCTTTAGCACGTAGTCCCTCCGTCCCAGAAAGGGGGTCGTTATGGGATGCGTGCCGGTCAAATTTTTCTAACTTTAAATAGATTTGTTGAAAATACGTGTAACATTTAAATCTTCAAATAAATTTATTATAAAAGTACATTCAACGATCTATATAATGATATTAATTATGTATTATAAATATTAATATTTTAATATATATGATTGGTCAAAGTTAGAAAATGCTGACTTCTTGGAAAGCGAGAACGACTTCTATTCTGGGACGGAGGGAGTATCTGGTAGGCAGCCAACCACTTCGCTTCTTCACCAGAACAGGAGCATGCACGCACTCGGTTACAGGTAGTGGACAGGCAGCTGCCGCTCGATCCTCTCCTCACGTGCATGCGCCTGTGAGCACTAACCCTTCGACCCTTCGACGAGCACGTTGCGGCAAGAAGCGACGAGCTGTTGCGGCCCCAGCGTCATACGCGAGGACAGGCCCCCGACCTCCGTCGAACACCACCTCAGCCCAAGTTCCACAGCTTCCGGCCCAGGACCAGCACGCAGCATCGCATGCGCTGCGCACGGGCGTGAGAGCTCCACAACTACCACAACCACGCGCGCCGCACGCGCACCAGGAGCCGCCGCCGCATCCTTCCCTGCGTACGCTGCACGCGGATGAAACAACGCCGAGCTAGGACCCACCTGCCAGCCTCGTCGACGCACTAGGATTCGCCCACGCCTTTTTCCGTTCGTCGTCTTCTTCCTTCCACCTGCCTGCGCTGCTTTCCGTCTGCTCACCCCTGCGCTTTTCCGTCCGGTCAAATGGAGTCGCACTGCTTCCGTCGCGCCCCCGAAGCCTTCGCGAAGCTTCTCGGACTGGCCACCTACCCCGCACCATGGATGGGCGCCGCGTGTCCCTTCGGCGCGGACGCCGAGATCACCGCCGCCCGCCGCCCGCTGGTCGCTCTCCTCGCGAACCCTAGGCGCCTGCTATAAAAACGTCGAGTGCCACGCCTCTCGCTATCTCCCTATCTCCCTTCCCATCGCCGCAAACGCCCCCTCTGCTGCTTCCGTGCTCCTTCGCCACGCCGCACCGCAGACGGCCTCTGTGCTCGCCTGCCGGAGCCGGCCGCGCCGGCCGTGACCTTGTCGTCGCCATCGCCGAGGGCCTTCGATCGCTGGCGCTGAACACGCCACAGCAAGGCGAGCACCCCGCGCCCACGGCGCTTGCGGCGCTCTTGCTCGGCACCGTCGCAGCCACAACCTGCACAACGCCGCGAACGCCGAAGACCACGGCGCCGCGTCCAACGTTCCATCGCCCGGTTGAGCTTCACCGCACACCAAACCTCGTCGGACATCTACCTCGCCATCGCCTGGACCTCCAAGTGCTACCGGTGAGCCCCTTTTTCCAAGCCCAGGTTTTCACCTTTACCTCCTTGAGGTCGACCTTGTCTGAGATCCGACGTTGCATCGCACTCTCGTAGGGAAGACTCGCCCTCTCCTTCCTGGGCGCAACAGCAGCGTGAGCCCCGTCACCTCTTCACCGACGACGTCATGGCCCAGGAACGCCGCGCACGGCGGCTCCGCACGAACACAGCGACGACACGGCCTCGTCCGACCTGCGCTGGACCCGGCCCTGCATCGCGTGAACTCCCGGCGTCGAGCCCCGGTGAGCACCTCTGCCCCAACTCCACCTTTGTGCGATCTCTTGTTGCACTGCCTGCCCGGCCTTCGAGCCGCTGCTATTGTCACCGCGGCCGCGTTTAGGATGCCCGGCAAGACGCACTTACTCGCACAGCACACGGCGGCCTTCATGGCCGAGGCCTCTCTGTCTTTTCTTGAGTACCTGCACAAGCCTTAGCTTTGTCCCGTGCAGCCAGGAAACAATGGCGAATCTTTTGGACTCCGCCAAACACCTGTTCCGCACCACCGTGACCTTCGGCGCCGCTGCCACACCCACGCCACACAAGCACACCTCGCACAAGCACACCTGCGGGTTTCCGTTGGCAAAGCTGTCGCCTTGCCCCCTCCTTCGCACACGGCGCCCTTCGTTTCCCAGACCTCTTTCTTGTTTGCGTCTTGCCTCTCTGCTCGGCCGTTGAGCCGCGTCCTGGATATCGCGAATGAACGCTGTCGCCTTGCCCTGTTTTCGCCCCGCGACGACGTTGCAAGGCAGCCTGTCCGAGCACGACACGGCCTCGCCGCCGCCATGACCGCGAAGTCACCCTGCTCGCACGTCTGACCGCTCGCGAGCTTCCTCACCGAGCCCATGAGTCTGCAACACGAGCACGAGCACGGCTTAACACTGCCGCACCACCCTCGGGGCACCATACCTTGGACCTTGCACGAGCAAGTATCGGACTCATGAGCCACACGCAAGGCGAGCTCGCACGGAGCGGGCATCGAACACTTGGAGGGCGCCCTGCCCTCCTCTGCGCCCATTGCAGGACTCCGAAGCCCACATGCGCCTTAGCACATAAACGAGCCTAGCTCGGTTCTCTGCCAAGGCCCAGCGGACCACCTGGTTTAGGCCAGCCTACCGACAGCACAAGCCCAAGCCCTGAGCTTTTTCTTTTTCCTGTTGATCAGAAAACCATATCCACCTTCAAAATTTCGCCAAAAATTCATCTTAGCTCCAAAAATTATGAAACCAGTTTCATAATTTTTCTTAAATTCTATACTACCTCCTAGTGCAGTCATTTTGCCTAGTTGAGTTAGATTTTGTTACGATTTTATTGCTTCTTCTTAGTAGTCGTTGTCGTCTTTATTTTTGCGTAGCGACGACTCGAGCTCGGATGGATCCGACGACACCCTCGAAGGAGATGGACCATGATGGTGGACGACCTCGACTTCCGGAGACACGTACCACTACTACCTCTACACCGCAGGTGTCATGGCAGCACCCTTATTAGAGACCTATTAGACATTGCAAAGTAGAAATGCTAGCGCTTTTATTTATTTCATTTGCAAGTATAGAGATGCATGCCTTGCCTGAGCCATGTATGCCTTGTTTGAAACACTTCACACCTGATTACCCAGCTCCGCGCTCGCACTTATATATATACCTGCCTGCTTGCTTGCATTTACTTCCGTCATAATTACATAAATGCCTTGTTATGTGGTGTGTGATGGATGGTTTGGTGATATGTGGATGGCGAGGGGGTTTTTGCCGTGGGGCACCCCCGCGGGTTTGGTTCGATACGTGACGGGAGCGGTGAATCCCGAGTGGGTGGTGGTGATATAAGGAGATCTGGAGATATTCCTTGCCCTCGACCTGATTCTTTGGAGATACTGGCTGGAGTGAGAGGATGCTGTGGTGTATGGAGTGCACCAAAGGTAGTTTCTGTGGCGGGAACATAGAGTCCTGGAGGACGACGGTCCCTGAGGGGCATTGTATGAGGAGTTGGTGGATGGATAGATCACCTCGGATTGGTGAGTCTTGTGCTTGAGGCACACGGTTTGGTGGAAGGATCTCGCTCTGGCCAACCTAGGAACTGTTGTAGGTTGCAACCATAAATCACGGGTTCTTTTCGTACACACCACATGCCTAGGTGGGTATGGCTCGTTGCCCAACAATTGGCAGGTGACCACCAGTCTCTTGGGGAGTTAGTAGGCACGCGGTCGGTGACCCTGTGCAATTAGTGTAAGGAGGGTGGAGTTTACTCCATATTGCCTCGAATGACACGACCCCAGCTTATGAGGTGGCGTTCCTATATCTTCACTCCGGCTGGTGGACAGGACTGGTGTTAGTCGGCCTAGTTGTGGCGGTGATGTTCATTGTTGACGGTGATTCGTTGACGGTGTTCATGTGGGGTAACGGTGTACACTCTGCAGAGTTTCACAATCTATACGTATAGCCGCGATCTCGGTTATGATCACTTACCTGTGTGCAGGGTTCAGCTCACTAGTCTCTCTTCTTCTGCTTCTCTCCCCCGAAGATAGGTCCGGCTGGAGGCCGTTGAGATGAGGGGCGCGCGGAGGCCGCCTCATCGCCTAGACTGAGAGATGTGAGGGTGATGTGAGGGATGATGAGCGATGGGATATGTGGATACATGGTGATACTTGTGATGAGATGTGAGATGTGGTTTGGGTTGAGATGATACACTTATTACTTACTTATACTTTTATCGCTTAGTTGCATGCGCTAGGATGCAAACTACAGCCAAACTATTAGGATCGCCAGATCCCTTATTTTCTATTTACCACTAAAGCTCATTGGTGCTGACCATGACCTGCACACATCTGGCGGTGTGCAGATTTCTTGACTTGTAGTGGTGTTGAGACTGGTAGTTGGTTTGCGATCTACACTCAAGGATGGACTGGAAGTTTCACCAAGCTTTGCTGCTACGACTAGTTAACGGTGTTTTGTTTTTTTAGCCTAAAGCTTGTAACTAGATCCTTGTATTAGGCTTAGTTTTGTACTCTGATGTGTTGTATGACTTTGTAAACATCTGAAATTGGACGCCCGTGATAGCTGAGGTATCATGGGACTATCACAGAGGGGCAAGAGAGTCAGAATTTCTATTTTAGAAATCCCGGTTCGCTTCACTTGTCTCATATACATTTTGTATATCATACTTGTACTAGAGCTAGATGTTATTATTCTGCATTAGATATTAGCTCTATTGATTGTGTGACATAGATATATTAGGTAGAATTGTTGGATAGGTTGGTTGCATCACACTATTAGACTAGCGCAAAAAGCTTCGCCATTTGTTATACTAATAGTGTTTGCCTAAGTAATTTTGTAGAGTTTTAATTAAGCTATTCACCCCCTCTAGCCAATTTGGACCTTTCAAGTGGTATCGGAGCCGTGGTCACCGTTTGTTTGAGGCTTAACATCCTCTAGTGTTAAAATGGCTCAAATCAACTATGTGGGGAAGCCACCACATTTTGACGGCACCAACTTCGATTGTTGGAAGAGGAAGATGTGTGCATTCACAAGAGGAATGAATAGAAAGATTTGGGATGTAATTGAGCATGACTTTGTGGTGATTGACACCGCCGATCCATCTCCAAGAGAAGAAGAGAAACTTCAATAGAATGATGTGGCAATCAACTTGTTCTATGAAGCATTTGACACAAAGTTGTTTGAGCAAATCAAGGACCTTGAAAGAGCAAATGAAATATGGGAGAGATTGGAGGAGACTTATGAGGGCACCAAGGCGGTCAAGGGCGCCAAGCTATACATTCTCAAGGACAAGCTTGCTACCTTCAAGATGCAAGATGATGAGAGTATACCGGAGATGTTTCACCGGTTGCAAGTTATTATCAATGACTTGAAGGCTTTGGGAGAAAAGGTGGAGGACAAGGACTTTTCTCACAAGTTCTTGTAGGTGCTTACCACCAAGGTTTGATACCTTGGTAACTATCCTTGTGAGGGAAGGATTGGATACGGTAACCCCAAACCAAGTACTAGGTGATGTGGTCACTCAAGACACATACCGTGTGGAACGGGATGGGAGCCAAGAGAAGAAAAGAAGAAGAAGACCGTAGCATTCAAGGCTTCATCCTCCAAGAGCAAAAGCAAGGGCAAAGCAAAGAAGGAGGAAAGTGATGATGAAGCAAGCTCAAGTGGTTGTGAAATAGATGATGAAGAAATGGCTCTCTTTGTGAAGAGATTTGGCAAGTTCATGAAGAAGAAGGGCTATGGAGCAAGAAAGAGAAGAGATGCAACCAAGAGCACAACTAAGAGGTGCTATAGATGCAAGAGCAAGGATCACTTCATCGCGGATTGTCCATACACTAGTGATGAAGATGATGATGACCGCAAGAAGAGCAAGAAGAAGGACAAGAAGAGAAGAAAGAAAAGAAAGAGAAAAAGAAGGAGAAGAAGAAGGGTGGTTCCTATGTTGTGACATGGGATAGTGATGCTTCCTCAAGCGATGATGATAATTCTGGTGATGATGAGAGGAAGACCACCAAGAAGAAGGCTATGGCTAGTCTTGCTATCTCAAGCAAGCCTTATATCTTGAACACTCCATCGACATGCTTCATGGCTAAGGCCACTAAGGTATCATCCGATGAGAGTGAAAGTGAGAGTGAGAGTGATGATGATGAGGAGTACTCAAAGGAGGACCTCATGAGCATGCTACAAGATGCTCACTCTTACATTGAGACTAAGAGGAAGGAGTGCAAAGACTTGCGCAAGGCCAACAAGGCTCTTGAGCAATCCTTTGATGAGCTCAAGTCTACTCATGAGAGCTAGAGGAAGCCCATGAGAAGCTTGACCAAGCTCACACTAGGCTTAAGGAACCCACTCCTCCCTCCTTAATCAAAGAAAGATTGAGGATGTTGTAGAGACATGCAATGTAGGAGTACATGTGATATTCTTGATGAATCTTTTATGCTCATTATTGTTGCTCCCACCAATGCATCATCATCATCCTCTAGCTCAACTAAAATGCCTACTTCTACTACATGTGATTCATCATTAGTGGTAGAAAATGAGAACCTTAAGAAAAGGTGTATGAGCTCACTCATGCTTTAGGCAATGCCTATGATGGAGATGCCCGCTTGCTTAAGTGCTTGGGTAGCCAAAGATGTCCACTCAACAAGGAGGGACTTGGCTATACCCCAAGAAGGGCAAGGCCGCTTTTGCTCCTCACAAGACTAGTTTTGTGAAGAGCCATGGTCGGTATTGCTACAATTGCAAGCAATCCGGGCACATAGAGCAAAATTGCTTTAACAAGAACAAAGAACAAGACAATGCTCATATTTCATCTATTAGACTTGATTCTTGTTATATGCTTACAAAGGGGACTAATGGTGTGAAGGCTAAGTACATTGGTGCACCCTTGGTTGGCCCAAAGAAGAAGGCGATTTGGGTGCCCAAGAGCTTGGTAACTAACCTTGGAGAACCCAAAAGATTTGGGTACCTAAAAATAATTGATCTCTTTGTAGGTAAATTATAAAGCGGGAGGAAGGCATTGGGTGCTTGATAGTGGGTGCACTCAACACATGACCGGAGATGGAAGAATGTTCAAATCAATCAACACTAGTGGCAATGATCATGCGGATGCTATCACATTTGGTGACAACAAGAAAGGCAAGGTCAAAGGCATGGGCAAGATTGCAATATCCAATGACTTGAGCATCTCCAATGTGCTATTAGTGGAATCTCTCAACTTTAACTGTGTTTCGTGGCACAATTATGTGATTTGGGATTCAAATGCATATTTGGTGTGATGATGTGGAGATAGTGAGTTGATGGAAGTGATTTGGTCTTCAAAGGATTTAGATATGAGAATCTTTATTTGGTGGACTTTGATGCAAGTGAAGCTCAATTAACAACATGTTTATTCACTGCGGATACATGGGTGTATGCCGAGTCTCTGAGTGATGAGTGATTGTCAACTGGGATGATGCGCATGTTCTTTGGCTTGTGTTGTGCAGGTGTCGAGCACGGATACAGTGATCAAAGGCAAGGTGAAGGTCAAGTAGAGACGTGCCGTGCTGAGGGACCGAGAGTGGCGAAGGGCGGACGTGAGGCTTGACTGAGGGACCGGTGGCCTGAGGATCAGCTGTGGTGGCTGACAGCCTGGGACAGCGACGAGCGAAGACTTGCGGTCATGTGTTGCCTGAGTCGAGGACTTGGGGACACGTGTCGGTGGACGGGGTGCACGGGCGGTGCATCCCCTCTACAATTTCGGTTTGGTGGTAGAGCCAGAGAAAAAACCATCGAGTGGATGGTTTCCAGGTTTGGGCCTCAAAACCTGGCGCTGATGGTTCCGAGTTTGGCCACAAAGCTCGGGCTGAGGACGGTTTCCAGGTTTGAGCCTCAAAACCTAGGCGCTGATGGTTTCCGAGTTTGGCCACAAAACTTGGGCTGAGGACGTTTCCAGGTTTGGGCCTCAAAACCTGGGTGCTGCGGTTTGCTGAGTTTGGGCCACAAAACTCAGGCTACGGTGGGCTGGTTTCCCGGTTTGGGCCTCAAAACCGGGGGTTGGCTGTGAAGGCTGGTTTCCCGGTTTGGCACAAAACCGGGGGTGCGACGTCCAGGAAAAGGACGCAGAGCGGTGGCGGCACGTGGCGGCAATCGGTGAGGTTGCGTCGAGGCAACGCTACTAGTTGTGCGGGCGTGGCCGTCGGATCCACCTACCATCGAGTTGGTCCAGAATAACCTTAGGGTTTAGCTGGGTCGCTCTGTAAGCAGTTAGGGGTAGAGTGGGAATTAGGAATAGTTAGAATTAGGATAATTAGGGGGAGACACCCACCTCCCTATGTATCTCAGTCATTTGCTCTTTACTTCTAGGGTTTCCTGCTCTCCCAATCCCCTGCTGTAGCTAGCTGAGATCCGCAGAGAACCATACCTCTGTGTACTGGAGATTTTGAGGAAGTGAGGCCGTAACCTCACTGTTGTAGCGTGTGGTAGCCACACGGTTGCAGATCGATGACTTGATTCGCGTTTTGTTCGTGTTCTTCGCGTTCTTCGTTTTCTCGCGATTTTCCCGTCACTCGATCTCTCTCTGTACTGCGTCTTTGCAAAATCCGTTTGAATCAACTTGTTCTTTATAGTGAGGAGGTCATTTCGACCAAAGGAATTCATCTAACTCCTCACGAACAAGTAGATCGGGTTGATTTTGTTTTCGTGGCGCTTTTTCGTTCTTGATCTTCCCCTTTCGATTTCCCGGTGATTGAATCGTTTTGAGCAGATGATTAATTGGGGATAGTCTCCTAACTACCCCGTGATCATCTTCTCCATGTTTGGGAACGTGGGATTTTGATTTGGATCGAATTTGGAGAGATTTAGAGAGGAGGCGACTGAAATTGCCCTCTCTGCTCGTTGGCGGACAGTCCGCGGCTTTGACCGGCGGACAGTCCGCGCGTCGGCACTCAGCCGAGCAGTGGCTGTGTGTCTCGGTGAACAGTGCCAAAGTTTGACCGGCGGATAGCCGCCGTTGGTTTCGCGGACAGTCCGAACTGTCCAGGGGACTTCAGCAGCAGGCGGTTTTGCTCTTTTGGGGCCGGCGGACTCCGCGACCTGAGCCGGACAGTCCGCCACTGGGGCACAGTCCGCGACCGTACCGGTGGATAGTCCGGGATCCTGCTGTAGCCTCCGGTTTAGTGCGTTTGATCCTCCGCTTGTTCACTTGGTTTCCGGACTTCTCGTTTGACCTTGTAGTTGACCAAGGAACCTCTCTAGGTATCTTTGCTACTTGTTAGCATCGGTATTTGGGGATTTGTCGATGTAGTCGTCTATCTACGTTTGGGACTTGGTTTTTGAGGGTCGAACTTGATCCGGTGCTTTTTGCGTTTGGTTTGCTATCGCTTTGTGGTGCCTCGTTGTGATCCTAGGGATCATCCACCCTCTTCCAAGGTTCGTGGGCATCATGTTCTTGGTCATAGCTTTTGGAGGTTGATTTTGGGACAATCGGCCAAAGTTTCGAAAGAAATATTTGAGCTCCATTCACCCCCCCTCTGGTCGCCTTGCTCGTGCATTCTCGATCCTTCAATTGGTATCGGAGCGGGTTAAGGATCTTCCACCTTAGCCGGTTCCAGATCCACTGAAGGCGACATGGATCGCGGCGTGGGCAAACCGCCGTTTTTTGATGGGACGAACTATGCGTATTGGAAGATACGCATGTCGGCCTATCTGCAGAGTTTGGGTGCTTCCATCTGGGATATTTGCAACTCTGCCGATTACGTGGTCTTGGCTGCTCGTGTCTCTCAGCTTCAGATCGATGAGCACGATGCCAATAGCCGAGCCCGTAATGCTCTTTTCTCATGCCTGAGCATGAGTGAGTTTGATCGTGTTTCTCACCTCGCTACGGCTCGGGAGATTTGGGCTACCCTCATGCGTTTCCATGAGGGAACCTCTCAAGTCAAAACCCGTCTCTACGAGTCGTTCAAGCGAGAGTATGAGAACTTTCGACATATGCCTGGCGAGAGCATAGAAAGTTTATTCGCTCGCTTTCAGGTGATTGTCAACAGGATGAGGGCTAACAAGGAGCTGTTGCCTTTCGACGATCATGAGAGAGCTTTGAAGCTTTTGCATACTCTCGATCGGTCGGTGTGGGATTCCAAGGTTCAGGCGATCATCAAATCGCCTAACTATGAGACCCTCGCGTGCGACGAGCTCTTCAGTAAGCTCAAGTCCAGTGAGATCGATGCCATGGCGAGGGCTTCTTATGAAATCCTTCTGGCCCGTCGATGGCTTTGCTTTCTGGCTCTTCTGCTACCCCCTCTGGAGGTTTTGCACTCTCTTCTCTCTTTCTGTCACAGAGGAGCAGCTGGAGTCTTTGGGGGATGAGGAGTTGGCTATGCTCGCCAACGGCGGTTCTCGCGGTTCCACAACAACGCAATGAACCGTCGCCGCGGAGGAGGACGCTCGGGATGCTACGAGTGCGGCGACCCCAACCACTTCATCGCCAACTGTCCCAAGAAGAAGCACTCATCTGGGAAGGGTGATCATGGGCACAAGTACGACTCTGGCAAGCGCAAGGAGAAGTACGTCCCCGCAAGGCACAAGCGGAAGGGCGGCTTCAACAAGGAGTACATCAAGACGAAGTACTTGGAGAAGGCCCAGGCTGAGCAGCGTGCTTTCTTCGCCACGCTCAGCGACGTCGATGACTCGGACGACGACTCCGCTTCCTCAAGCGACGACGAGTCCGAGAAGAAGAAGAAGATTGAGGACAAGCTGAACGGTCTCTGCTTCTTCGCCGACGACGACGGCTTCTGCACCATGGCCCTCGGCATGGAGGTCGACGGCGAGCTGGAGGAGACCCCTCGGAACGACGACGACGACGACGACACCTCCCAGGTATCTCTGACCCCCGACGAGCTTTCTGCTGAGGTCGAGAAACTTACTGCCGCACTCCTTAGTCAGGATAAGTTGCTTAGGCGTGCTGCTAGAGAGCGCAAGGAGTTTAGGCTGAAGTGGGAGGATACGGTGAAGGAACTTGAATCTGTCAAGTCCACTGTTGTTGTCACCGAGGAGGAGGAGTGTGAGATGTGCACCACGCACATGACTGACCTTCTCACTTTGAGGGGTAAGTATGTGGCGTTGGTAGGAGAGGGGGATGAGCTCCGGGCTAGACCCATGCTGTTGGGTGTGCGTGCAAGACTTGTCTGTTCTTGCAATCTGAGTTGGCAGAGAAGAATGCCAAGATGTGTCTCTTGAAGAGGCCAACTCAGGTAGCACATGTGTGGCTAGGTGTGTTCTTTGTGAGGGTTTGGAGATGGAGATTGCGAATGTGAAGCATGACAAGATGCAAACCGAGGAGGAAAACACATACCTTCGGACCATCTTGTCATGGGTGTCTAGTGGTGAGCCACAGCTCGGGATGATGATCTCCCAATTCAAGCGAGTTGCTGGAGGTCCTGGTGTAGTTTTGCTCCGGGTGTTGATGTTTCATCTTTGGGAAGATTGGAGAGTCGAGTGGTCTTAACCCATGTGAGAAGCCCAACTCACCACTACTCCTAAGCTTACCAAGATTCCACCCAAAGAGCCTCTCAAGCCTAACACCAAGGATGGGGTCTTTGTTGAACCCTCGAGAGCTCCACCAAAGAAACAATCATGGGCTCCAAACCAAACCACCTCAAGAACAAGCTTGACACCATGCCACCCATCCAGGAGGAAGCTTATGCCACAGAAGGGCAAAGTGATCCACACCCACTACCGTGAGTACCAACAACCCCCTTTGAGAGCGGTGATGTACCATTGTGAGCATTGTGGGAGAGATGGACACTTGAGTGAGTTCTGCTTTCGGTGCAAGAGAGAGACGCGCCGTGCTAGGGAGATGAACAATCCGGACATGTACCATCCTTTCCATGATGTACATGAGCCGAATGTTCAGAGGAGAGCTCCAAGGAGAACTGCTAGGCCTAGAGGTCCAGAACCTCAAGTTCCCAGGCCTAGGCAGCGGAGAGGACGTGCCCGGCGGGAGCCTGCAGTTGTAGGCTATGGACCCCGAGGCGGTGGCTTTGTAGTTGAGCGTTTTCCCTCCACCCATTTTTGAGTATCACGGTGAGCGCTCCTTCCCCAGCGGACCACGTTTTCCTTAGCGTGGTGATTGCTTTCCTTGTAGACGTGCTAGGAATGGTTTTTCTGCTAACCGTTTCTTTTGAGCAGCCGGCCAACACTGGTATTCTTCCTACTTCACTAACCCCAGTGTTGGACCGTATGCTCACCCTATGTCTTTTTATTGATGTAGGTAAAACGATTGGAGAACGTTGGTTGGTGGATTCCGGTTGCTCGAGGCACATGACCGGAAACGCCAAGTGGTTCTCCAGTCTTCTTGTCCGGTCGCCGGAAAGGAGTTTATCACCTTCGGCGACAATAGCAAAGGTAAGGTTTGTCTCGTGGGTCTGTGCGAGTTAATGCACTTTGTGTTGTGCGATGTTGCTCTTTGTTTCTAACTTGCATTTAACCTTCTTTCTGTTTCGCAACTCTTTGATGACGACTATGAGATTCGTTTTAAACCGAATCTCAGTCGTATTTTGGACCCTCAGGGCAATCTTGTTTGTGTGATTTCGCCCTTTGGGAAAGTCTTTCGTGGGGATTTTCTCGGAGTCATTGGCATTTCCCGCTGTCTTGTGGCTGGACCTTCCTCCTCTGATCTTTGGAAGTGGCATAGGAGACTAGGACATTTGAGCTTCGACTTGCTTGCAAGACTTAGCTCACTTGGCCTAATCCGAGGATTGCCCAAGTTATCCATGGAAAGGATCTTGTTTGCCATTCTTGTTAGACATGGAAGATGGTTGCCGCTCCCCACCATCCAGTGACTCAGGTCATGACCAAGCGCCCTAGAGAGCTTTTGCACATGGACCTTGTTGGTCCGCTCGGGTGAGCTCAGTTGGGGGAAGTGGTATGTGCTTGTTGTTTGATGACTTTCGAGATATTCGTGGGTCTTCTTTTTAGCTGAGAAGACCGAGACTTTCTCCTTTGCTCGCAATCTGATTTTGCGTCTTCAGAACGAGTTCCCTTTGAACTCGGTGGCGAGCTATTAGGAGTGATAATGGTTCCAATTCAAGAATTCAGATTTTGAGAAGTTTTGTAACTCTTTGGGTTTAGAGCATCATTTTGCTTCTCCCTACACACCGCCAGAATGGTGTTGAGAAAGGAAAATCGGACCCTTGTAGAGATGGCCAGGACGATGCTCGATGAGCATAGGACTCCTAGGCGATATTGGGCGAAGCTATGAGCACTGCATGCTACATTTCCAATCGCATTTTTCTTCGAGCTTTCTGAAAAAGACTCTTATGAGTTGCTCTTGGAAAAACTGCCCAAGGTGAGTTATTTAGAGTGTTTTTTGGTTGCCATTGTTTTATACTCGAAAAGGGCAACTGGACAAGTTTGAGTCTCGTTCTTCTGACGGTGTGTTTTGGGTTATGGCACTCATACTCGCGCTTATCGTGTACTTAACCTTGACACTACCGAGTCATGGAGACACAATGTCACTTCGACGAGACCATGTTTTGTCCTTCTTCTCGTTTTGAGGCGTGCAGGTGATCATGAGGTTGGTGAGCCTCTTTTTGATGACGAGGATGAGGGTGCTGAAGGTATGGATGATCTAGCACCCCCTCCACCTGTTGTGCCCAAGGAGCGGCTTCTACGACGAGTCACGGCCCCGACACTTCTTCTTCTGGGGGCTGTGGGGATCCGCCACCTAAGCGGTACCCTTTGTACCCGAGGAGGCACCAGCTGCTGTTGAGGGGGAGGCCACTTCGGCAAGGGAGGCGCCACGACACATTCAGCGCCAGCAACCCGCCTCACAATCAGATGATCGGCAGCATCGACGATGCGTCAGAATCGCGTCACCCAGTCAAGGCAAATCTCTCACTTTGCTCATTCTGCATTTGTTGCTGATTTTGAACCCCTGGATGTTGGACACGCTTTGACGGATCCGGATTGGGTCAATGCCATGCATGAGGAGCTTGAGAACTTTGAGAGAAATCGGGTTTGGGTTCTAGTGTCTCCACCTCTGAGTGTCACCCAATTGGGACAAAATGGGTTTTCAAAAACAAACAGGGAGGAAGATGGCAATGTTGTGAGAAACAAGCCAGACGTAGCCCAGGGATATAGTCAAAGGGGGATGAGACTATGAGGAGACGTTTGCTCCTGTAGCACGTTTGGAGCGATATCATACTTTGGCTTAGCTGGTTTTGCTGCATCCAAAGGTTTCAAACTTTTTCAAATGGATGTCAAGAGTGCCTTCTTAAACGGCTACATAGAAGAGGAGGTGTATGTTAGACAACCCCCCGGTTTTGAAAATCCCAAGTTTCCAAACCATGTATTTAAACTCCACAAAGCTTTGTATGGTTTGAAACAAGCCCCTAGAGCCTGGTATGATAGATTGAAAACCTTTTTGCTTGCTAAGGTTTTAAAATGGGATGTGTAGATAAAACGCTCTTTCTCCTCAAGCAAGGCACTGATACTCTCTTGGTCCAAATTTTACATGGATGATATCATTTTCGGTGGTTCTTCTCACGCTTTGGTTGCCAAGTTTGCAGATACTATGAGTAGGGAATTTGAGATGAGCATGATGGGCGAGTTGACGTTTTTCCTCGGGTTGCAAATCAAGCAATCCCGGGAAGGGACGTTCGTGCACTAGGGCAAGTACACCCGGGACATTCTGAAGAAATTCGATATGGGTGAGGCCAAGCCTCTTCCAACACCCATGTCGACCACGACGGCCCTGGATGCGGACAAGGAGGGAGAAGCAGTGGACCAGAAGGAGTACCAGAGTATGATCGGGTCGCTGCTGTACCTGACGGTGACACGCCCGGACATTCAGTTCGCGGTGTGTCTTTGCGCGCGATTTCAGTCTTCATCTTCACGCCCTCACCGCGCACCTCACCGTCAGGCAGTCAAGCGCATTATGAGGTACTTATGCTTCACTCCTAAGTTTGGGATTTGGTATTCTGCTTCCTCCAACCTTTCCCTTTGTGGTTATTCCGATGCCGATTTTGCTAGTTGTCGCATTGAGCGCAAGTCCACTTCTGGGACTTGCCAGTTTATTGGTTCTTCTCTTGTATCGTGGTCTTCTCGCAAGCAGTCTAGTGTCGCCTAGTCTACCACGGAGGCTGAGTATGTTGCTATGGCTAGCTGCTGTTCCCAGTTACTCTGGATGATGGCCACTTTGCATGATTTTGGTCTGAGCTTTTCTCGCGTTCCTTTGCTTTGTGACAGCACGAGTGCTATTAGCGTTGCTAAGAACCCCGTGCTTCACTCAAAGACCAAACACATTGATGTGCGCTTTCATTTTCTGCGAGACCACTATGAGAGGGTGATATCGACCTTCGCCATGTCGATACTCATCATCAGTTGGCTGATATTTTCACCAAGCCTTGGACCAGTCAACCTTTAATCGGTTGAGAGGTGAGCTTGGTGTGTGTTTCCCCTTTTAGATGGGGGAAACATTTTGGTTCTTGTACGATAGACTGACTCTTTTTCGTTTGTCTTCTTTTGCATTTCAGCATACGCTATTACATTCTGAGCTTCATGCATATACTCTTTAGAATGTGATTATGCTCTGTTTAGTATGCTCCGATGCTTATGTTGATGCTATGTAGCTTATGCTCTTTCTGATCACTGATACATGTTGTGAGCTGAGCTAGTTTTGAATGGTGAACCTGCTTAATGAAGTTAAAATCTAAATACGTTCACCATTGAGATATGCAACTAGCATGTGTAGGATGTGTTGAATTCACTCGTGCTTTTCATATATGCTAGGTTGCTATGTCTCTAGTTCTGAGTCTGTCACTTGCTTGGTTTGTTCATATTCTGTCAATAAAATCTGAACCAAGTGAATTGAAAAGATCGAGATGGGATTGCTTGTCAACACATCACAGTTTCGAGACTGTTTCTCATTGCACTTTGAGTTAAACTTGAGCTGTGTAGTGTATGACCGAAACTGTTGCTTTAAGCTTCTGATTGCTTCTGCATAGGCTTCGCACAGTTGAAAAGTTAGGCAATGACAAGCTTTCAACCTCTCGCAATCACATGCTAAATTCTGAACTTGTGTAATCTTCACCGCTGCAACTACCGATTAAAATTTTGAATGCACAAGTCTATGTTTCATCTATAGCAGATATGATGGTTGATCTTTGCTAGGGGTAGTTCACCTTGTATACATGTTTGCACTTGTCTGATTTCCTGTCTATACATGTTGTGTGCTATTTTGATGGTGAATATCTTTTTAGCCAAAAACTGCTCACTGTGCTCTCATGTTCATATTTCGTATTTGATGATCAGTTTGAGCCTTCGCTAGCTTGTATGCTTTTCAGTGAGTCGTTGGAGCTATACTGTTTAGAGCATCTTTGCATTCTCTTTGACTATATTCCTGAAGCTGCTAACTTGCATCTTGACTCATATGCATTTTGGAAGGGGGAGAACTTCTCTTGTTGGCACTTTTGCTGGTGCATTTTCTAAGGGGGAGAAAATCGTTTTCAGTTCCTTTTGCTTGATGGTGCATTTTCAACTAGGGGGAGAAAATTTGGACAAATCATGTCTCCCATGTTGGCGGTTGTGTGCACCATGCAAGGGGGAGTTTGCTCGTGCTGAATTTTTGAAATTTCCAATTGGTTTGGAGCGTTTTTGCTAGTTGTGTTGAGCCTTTGCCTCTTTCTTGAGGGACTAGCATTCGCCTTTCAGATTTTCAATTGGTGTCGAGCTTTCTTGCTAGTTGTGTTAAGCCTCTGTGCCTCTATCTTGAGGGACTAGCATTTTGCTTCGCTTTTTCAATTGGTATTTGCTAGCGGTGTTGAGCCCGTTCTGCCTCTTCTTGAGGGCTAGCTTTGCTTTGCTTGGTTGCGTCGAGCCGTTGCCCATGTCTTTGGGGACCAAGTTGTCTTGCTCTTTCCACTTGACCTTCTTTGGCTTTGCTATGCTTTTGGGTCATTTGGTTGAGTTCTCTCTCTCTCCTTCTTTCTTCTTTCTTCCTTTCATTATGATTTGTGTTGGTAGTTGACAATGCACTCATCAAGGGGAGATTGCGGATACATGGGTGTATGCCGAGTCTCTAAGTGATGAGTGATTGTCAACTGGGATGATGCGCATGTTCTTTGGCTTGTGTTGTGCAGGTGTCGAGCACGGATACAGTGATCAAAGGCAAGGTGAAGGTCAAGTAGAGACGTGCCGTGCTGAGGGACCGAGAGTGGCGAAGGGCGGACATGAGGCTTGGACTGAGGGACCGGTGGCCTGAGGATCAGCTGTGGTGGCTGACAGCCTGGGACAGCGACGAGCGAAGACTTGCGGTCATGTGTTCCTGAGTCGAGGACTTGGGGACACGTGTCGGTGGACGGGGTGCACGGGCGGTGCATCCCCTCTACAGTTTCGGTTTGGTGGTAGAGCCAGAGAAAAACCATCGAGTGGACGGTTTCCAGGTTTGGGCCTCAAAACCTGGGCGCTGATGGTTTCCGAGTTTGGCCACAAAACTCGGTTGAGGACGGTTTCCAGTTTGGGCCTCAAAACCTGGGCGCTGATGGTTTCCGAGTTGGCCACAAAACTCGGGCTGAGGACGGTTTCCAGGTTTGGGCCTCAAAACCTGGGTGCTGCGGGTTGCTGAGTTTGGGCCACAAAACTCAGGCTACGGTGGGCTGGTTTCCCGGTTTGGGCCTCAAAACCGGGGGTTGGCTGTGAAGGCTGGTTTCCCGGTTGGGCCCAAAACCGGGGGTGCGACGTCCAGGAAAAGGACGCAGAGCGGTGGCGGCACGTGGCGGCAATCGGTGAGGTTGCGTCGAGGCAACGCTACCAGTTGTGCGGGCGTGGCCGTCGGATCCACCTACCATCGAGTTGGTCCAGAATAACCTTAGGGTTTAGCTGGTTCGCTCTGTAAGCAGTTAGGGGTAGAGTGGGAATTAGGAATAGTTAGAATTAGGATAAGTAGGGGGAGACACCCACCCCCCTATGTATCTCAGTCATTTGCTCTTTGCTTCTAGGGTTTCCTGCTCTCCCCTGCTCCCCTGCTGTAGCTAGCTAAGATCCGCAGAGAACCATACCTCTGTGTACTGGAGATTTTGAGGAAGTGAGGCCGTAACCTCACTGTTGTAGCGTGTGGTAGCCACACGGTTGCAGATCGATGACTTGATTCGCGTTTTGTTCGTGTTCTTCGCGTTCTTCGTTTCTCCGCGATTTTCCTGTCACTCGATCTCTCTCCCTACTGCGTCTTTGCGAAATCCGTTTGAATCAACTTGTTGTTTATAGTGAGGAGGTCATTTCGACCAAAGGAATTCATCTAACTCCTCACGAACAAGTAGATCAGGTTGATTTCGTTTTCGTGGCGCTTTTTCGTTCTTGATCTTCCCCTTTCGATTTCTCGGTGATTGAATCGTTTTGAGCGGATGATTTCTTGGGGATAGTCTCCTAACTACCCCGTGATCATCTTCTCCAGGTTTGGGAACGTGGGATTTTGATTTGGATCGAATTTGGAGAGATTTGGAGAGGAGGCGACTGAAATTGCCCTCTCTGCTCGTTGGTGGACAGTCCGCGGCTTTGACCGGCGGACAGTCCGCGCGTCGGGACTCAGCCGAGCAGTGGCTGTGTGTCTCGGTGAACAGTGCCGAAGTTTGACCGGCGGACAGTCCGCCGTTGGTTTTCGCGGACAGTCCGGGAACTGTCCAGGGGACTTCAGCAGCAGTGCGGTTTTGCTCTTTTGGCCGGCGGACAGTCCGCGACCTGAGCCCGGACAGTCCGCCACTGGGCAGACAGTCCGCGACCGTACCGGCGGACAGTCCGGGATCCTGTTGTAGCCTCCGGTTTAGTGCGTTTGATCTCCCGGCTTGTTCACTTGGTTTCCGGACTTCTCGTTTGACCTTGTAGTTGACCAAGGAACCTCTCTAGGTATCTTTGCTACTTGTTAGCATCGGTATTTGGGGATTTCTTGACGTAGTCGTCTATCTACGTTTGGGACTTGGTTTTTGAGGGTCGAACTTGATCCGGTGCTTTTGCGGTTTGGTTTGCTATCGCTTTGTGGTGCCTCGCTGTGATCCTAGGGATCATCCACCCTCTTCCAAGGGTCGTGGGCATCACATTCTTGGTCGTAGCTTTTGGGGGTTGATTTTGGGACAATCGGCCAAAGTTTCGAAAGAAATATTTGAGCTCCCATTCACCCCCCTCTGGTCGCCTTGCTAGTGCATTCTCGGTCCTTCATTCACCAAATCAAGTATGGGTTGGCTATGGCATAGGCGCTTGGGACATGTTGGAATGAAGCAACTAAAGAGGCTAGTGAAGAATGACATGGTTAGAGGACTAAAGGATGTTCACTTTGAAAAAGATAAGCTATGTCGTGCATGTCAAATGGGAAAGCAAGTTGGAAACACTCATCCCAACAAAGGAATGATGAGCACTACACATGCACTTGAGTTGTTGCACATGGACTTGTTTGGACCAACTACATATGCAAGTATTGGGGGAAACAAGTATGGCTTTGTGATAGTGGATGACTATACAAGATTCACATGGGTCTTCTTTCTCGTTGACAAGAGTGAAGTATTTGGCATATTCAATACCTTTGTCAAGAGAAGTCAAAATGAGTTTGATAGAAGAATCAAGAAAGTGAGAAGTGACAATGGAAGTGAGTTTAGGAACACAAGAGTTGATGAGCTATGTGATGAGTATGGAATCAAGCATCAATTCTCGGCCAAGTATACACCTCAATCCAACGGGATAGTTGAAAGGAAGAATAGGACACTCATTGATATGTCAAGATCCATGCTTAGTGAATACAATGTGAGTGACTCCTTTTGGGCCGAAGCAATCAACACGACATGCTATTATAGCAACCGGCTCTATTGTCACCCTCTATTGAAGAAGACACCATATGAGCTCCTCAATGATAGAAAGCCCAACATTGCATATTTCCGGGTCTTTGGGTGCAAGTGCTACATATTGAAGAAGGGCACAAGACTTGACAAGTTTGAAAAGAAGTGTGATGAAGGGTTCCTACTTGGTTACTCCACTACAAGCAAGGCATATAGAGTGTGGAACAACACAACAAGAATAGTTGAAGAAGTTCATGATGTTGAGTTTGATGAAACCAATGGCTCTCATGAAGAACAAGATAATCTAGATGATGTGAGAGGAACACAATTGGTGGAAGCTATGAAGAACATGGACATTGGTGATATAAGGCCAAAGCAAGTGATTGACATTGAAGATGACAAAGATCAAGTGATCTCTCCTCCAACCATGCATGGCAATGATGTTGCAAGCTTTAGTGGTTCTCATGATCAACAAGATGCTAGTAGCTCTCAAGTGACTCATCCAAGTGCAAGTACAAGTGTCCAATCGCAACAAGTACTCCAACCAACACATATTGCAATAGATCATCCTTTAGATCAAATTGTTGGTGACATAAGAAGATGTGCAAACAAGATCAAGATTGACTTCATTTTGTGAACACTACTCATTTGTATCATCTATTGAACCACCAAGATTGATGAAGCTTTGATGGATGTTGATTGGGTGAATGCAATGCATGAAGAATTAAACAACTTCACCCGCAATGATGTTTGGGAGTTAGTGGAAAGACCAAAGAACACAAATGTTATTGGTACAAGATGGGTCTTCCAGAACAAGCAAGATGAAGATGGCATTGTTGTAAGGAACAAAGCAAGATTGGTTGCACAAGGATACACTCAGATGGAAGGCATTGACTTTGGAGAAACCTATGCACCGGTTGCTAGATTGGAGGCCATTAGAATTCTACTTGCATATGCTTGTTCTCACGACATCAAGCTCTATCAAATGGATGTCAAGAGTGCTTTTCTCAATGGATTCATCAATGAGCTAGTGTATGTTGAGCAACCTCCCGGATTTGAAGATTAAAGAAGCCCAACCATGTGTACAAGCTCAAGAAGGCATTATATGGGTTGAAGCAAGCACCAAGAGTATGGTATGAAAGATTGAGAGACTTCTTGCTATCAAAGGGCTTCAAGATGGGAAAGGTTGACACCACTCTCTTCACCAAGAAGATTGGAAGTGACTTGTTTGTGTTGCAAATCTATGTGGATGACATTATCTTTGGATCAACCAACCAAGATTTTTGTGAAGAGTTTGGAGAGATGATGGCTAAAGAGTTTGAGATGTCTATGATTGGAGAACTTAGTTACTTTCTTGGGCTACAAATCAAGCAAATGAAGAAAGACACATTTTTAGTCAAGGCAAGTACATCAAGGACATGCTCAAGAAGTTCGGCTTAGATGAAGCAAAAGCAATAACCACTCCAATGGGCACAAATGGACATTTGGATAGTGATTCTAGTGGTGACATGGTGGATCAAAAGCTATATCGATCAATGATTGGAAGTATACTCTATGTAACCGCATCAAGGCCGGATGTCATGTTTAGTGTGTGCATGTGTGCAAGGTTCCAAGCTTCACCAAGAGAAAGTCATTTGAAGGCAACCAAAAGAATATTGAGATATTTGAAGCACACTCCTAATGTTGGACAATGGTATCCCAAGGGCTCTCAATTTGAATTGATTGGATACTCGGATTCCGATTATGCGGGATGCAAGGTGGATAGAAAGAGCACATCAGGCACTTGTCAATTGCTTGGAAGATCACTTGTCTCATGGTCATCAAAGAAGCAAATATGTGTTGCACTCTCTACCGCTGAAGCCGAATACATATCCGTGGGTAGTTGTTGTGCACAATTGCTATGGATGAAAGCAACATTGCAAGATTATGGAGTCAAGTTTGGACAAGTCCCATTGTTATGTGATAATGAGAGCACCGTCAAAATAGCCACCAACCCGGTTCAACATTCAAGAACAAAGCACATTGACATAAGGCATCACTTCATTAGAGATCATTGTTGACGGTCCTTAAACACCTGTTTTACCATCAACATTTGACCCTAAAGTCCACCAAAAAGGCATGAAATGTAGTCAAATAGGTTCAAACTAACCAAATTCCACATGTCCATAGAATTCTATTTGAATGTAGGATTTGAACCAAATTTGGACATATGGACCCACCAGAGGCCAAGCCCACTCAGCAGGGCCCAAATGGGCCTAAGGAGGGTGGCGCCCGCCACCCCTAGGGGCGCCCGCCACCTCTAAGTGGCGCCCGCCACTTGGGTTGGCCCAAGTGTCACCCCCTGCCACGTCACCGATCCGTGTGACCTCCCCAAGGCCAAATCCTGGCCCTTGGTCACTAGGTCAGTGGCATCGGACGGCTCAGGGAGGAGTGGCGGGATCAAGGCTGAATGTCGGTTGCTAGGACATGCAACCGACCTCCAAACCGCCTTGGACAACCACCTGGATGCCGTTGAAGCAGAGGCGGTTCATCCAACGGCCAGGGAGCTGGCGGCCGCCAGTAGGGGGTGGCGCCCGCCACCTGACCTAACCCTAGGTCGGTTGGCTGCCCACTATAAGAACCCCCCTCACTCATTTGGGCTATAAATACCACCCTGGAGGCACCTCTTCATTTGTACCATCACACACCAAGTACCATCCCAAGCAAAGCAAGAGAAGCAAGTGAGAGTTAGGTTAGAAGCTTAGAGAGCTTAGGCAAGTAGGTAGCTAGTAGAGCAAGGCATCTTCGCCCTCGCGGGTAGCGCAGCTCAAGGGTTAGCTCAAGAGTAGAGGTGTGCGAGTGATCGGTTCTGGAGCTGGGAAGAGTCTTCCTTCATCTCCAGTTCAGGTTTTGCTCTTGTTACTCAAGCATTTACTATATTCTAGTTCATCATTTCAAGTAGTTTTATTCTACTTATCAGTATTGAGTGGTATACTTGATTGATTGCTTGAGTGCCTAGCTATCCTACAGTTCAATTCACTTAGCCATAGTAGTTAATCTCTAGTGAGCTTAGTGTTTGATCTTTGT